>CM073124.1:43189838-43382338 GCA_037039145.1 Fundulus diaphanus
GCATTTATTCATCCCAGGTTGCACACACACTCTCTTCCCTCTGTCTGCCTGGGTGCAACTCTCTTCTCTCTCTTACTTGCTGCTTGACAATGCCTACAAGCCCACCCTTTAAGCCCCTCCCTCCCCTTCTCTCCTCCTCCACCATGGCTTTCGGATCAGCACTCCTCTCTTCTACATCTTCTCACCATCCTCTTCCTCCTCCTCCCGTTCAGCCTAGCTAAAGCAGCGGCCCCACCCAAAAAAAAAAAAAAAAGGCAACCCCCCCTTTGATAACTGAGTGGACACCTCCAGCCGGTCTCATTTTAGTCTGCTTAATTTGACTTTTGCGTTACTTCCCACCCCTTTTCACACGTACACAGATAGGGCGATGTCTCTTCTTTTCTTTTGGCTCCAAAATGGGGCGCTTGCTTACCTCTCAGATTGCGAGGGCTCTCAGTGTGGCGGATTATGAGCCTGGGTGTGCGGAGAGCCCAAAATCTACAGGGAAATGCCAAAATCGTGTTTTCTGGCACAGCCAGGGAGCAGCTCCTGCCAGCACAGACGTATGAAAGAGAGCAGCGATGAGCGCTGAGGCATGCAGACCCACGCGCACACATAGATATGCATATACACATGCACGCTCTGTGCTTTTAGGACACGTCACCCACATCACCAAAACCACCCACCCTCCCTCTCTCTCTCTCTCTCTCTCTCTCTTCAACCCCCCCATATACCCACCGCTCACTGTTCTCATGGAAACACCACACTAGAAGAGCAGAGGAGGACAAGGAGAGAAGGGAGGAATGATGGCAGGAGGAGGAAGCAAGAAGGCCGGGTGTGGCAGACAAGGCAGGCGAGGCAAACTGCTCTCCTTTCTCCCTTCGTTTCTCCTCCTCCCCCTGTGTCCACCTTTGCACACAGTCTGGTTTAATGAGCGGTCACTGGGCGAGCACTTCCCCCTATTAGAACCATTAGCATAGACCGAGCTTTAGAGGCCCAGGCTCATGCAAACACCCACACCGTGTTTGTATTTCATAACACACACACACAGACACACAGTGGTGTCAGAGCTGTCCCCACCCCCGCTCCAACACCAGTAGGCTTCGGCAGAAGATAAAGAGACACAATGAGGAGGGGGGGAAAAAGGTGGAAAGAAGGGAAGAGGGATGGATGGCGTGAAAAGAAGGACAGGAGAAAGACCCGAAGGCTTTTCCAGTTTCAACCAGCACCCCCGAGTTTAGTCAATCACTTAATCTGCATGGCATTAAATTGGCCTCCTGTAATAAAGTAAAAAAATCTTGGTATTAGGTTTGACCAGGACCTGTCATTTAAATCCCATATTAAACAGGTTTCCAGGATTTCTTTCTTTCACTCCAGGAATATTAATTCAATTCAATTTGATTGTATTTATATAGCACCAATTCACAACATGTCATCTCAAGGCACTTTACGAAGTCAAATTCAATCAAATGATTCAAACGGATTGGTCCAAACATTTCCCAGCTAAGGTAATCCAACAGATTGCATAGAGTCTCGACAAGCAGCATTCACTCCTCCTGAAAGAGCGTAGAGCCACAGGGGACAGCCGTCTGCATTGTCGATGGCTTTGCAGCAATCCCTCATACCGAGCATGCATGAAGCGACAGTGGAGAAACATCCTCTCCAGAAGTGATGCTGAAAAACCAGTGCATGCATTTGTTACTTGAAAGCTGCATTATTGTAATTCTTTACTATCAGGAAGTCCCCAAAATACAGTTAAAAGCCTTCAGCTGATCCAAAACGCTGCAGCAAGAATTCTCTGAGAGATCATATTTCTCCTACTTTATCTTCTATCCACTGGCACCTTGTTATATCCAGGGTAGAATTTAAAATTCTCCTTCTCATATATAAAGCTCTTAATAATCGAGCTCCATCATATACCAGAGATCTGATTGCTCCATATGTTCCTATCAGAGCACTTTGCTCTCAGACGGTTTTCTCTCTGTTTTTTCTCTTCATAGTAGTTTTATCCGGCCTAGCGTTCTGTTTAGCTGTGACACTGTCCTGGATGGGGGCATCAGCTGAGCTACCAGTGCCAACAACTTCATGTTTTCCTTCTGTAGACGATACGTTTGGCCCTGTCTTTCAGTGTCTCTGCTATTGGCCCGAGCTTTTACTGCAGCTCACTGAATGCGCTCTTTCATCCTCTTATCTGCTTATGGTACGAGGGATTGCTGCAAAGTCAACAGCAAATACACACTGTAAGTCAATTACTCAATACAATCTGCTGGGTTTAGATAGAAAACGTTTGAACCAATCTGTCTGTATGATTCGATTGAACTGACTTTGTATAAAGTGCCTTGAGATGACGGGTTTTGAAATGGCGCTATGCGGGTAACCTGAATTGAACGGAATTGAATTGAGCATTCCCTTTCCCAGTGGTCACTCCTGTCACGCATTAAAAACCTATCACCATTACTTGCCAGTAGTACATCATCACTTGATGCAATCATGGTCTGTAGCAGGCGCAGTGACTCAAGCTTTTACTTCTGCATAGTTATGCACATTCATGCCAAACAGCTGCCAGTTCAGGGTCCCTTGTACAGAGCTGCGCCACGGCAAAAGAAAAGAACAATATTATGCCTGGAGTTATTGAAAGAAGGGAAATATGAAAAAGATCTACAGCACACATCAAATGAGGTTTGAGGAATGCTTATGTAAATAGGCACAGTTGCTTCATATATAGAAGAAGCAATGGAAAAGGGGAAATTGTAAAGTAAGCCGATGTTTTACTATTCAGAATTACCTCAGCTCTATCATACCAGTGTCATGTGATGACTATTACCCAGGTTCCATCACCCGTTATGTTTTTGCTCAACAACTCTACGGCTTTCACTGAACTCGACAGGCATCTGCAGACAGATCGACAAAAGATGTAGCAATCAAAGTATTACATCTCATTTCTTACAGACGAGGGTACTTTTACACATGGATTTCCACCCACATGTAAAACAGCTGGAAGAAAACTGGGCACCCTCTGTTTAGGCAGTTAAATGTGCACACAGAAACTTGTCATCCTGAAGACAAGGAAAGAAGTGGGGATGAGACATCATTGACACATCCCATCTGGCCCACCACAAGGGTGTGTCCTCCTGCCTTGTCTCTTCTCCCATGACCGCTCCCATATACACCCTGCACACGACTGCCAAATGTCCTGATGAAATCAGGACATTTGGCAGAACAGACCACAAAAAAGCATCTTTTAAAAACATTCCCTCCCTTCCACTCACATAATCCTGAAGCTGGAGCAAAACTTCCTTCGACTACTCCCAGCCATTCCTTTGCGTGTTTCTGTCTCATGGCTGCTGTGCACATCATTACAGTAAAGATATTTTTAGGCCCGAGCAGCTAAGCGCTGCGAAGGCCTATTGTATCTGTAGTGTTAATTATTATTATTATTAGGCCCGAGCAGCTAAGCGCTGCGAAGGCCTATTGTATCTGTAGTGTTAATTCTTATTATTCTGCCCCCCTAAAGAGGGGCCTTTTTGGGGGCTTTCTCATTTTCAAAAACTCACCAAACTTTACAGATGCATGGTGACTGTTTAAAAATTTTGTATTTTAAGGTCGTCACAAAAATCTAAAGAAAAATGCCTCAACGGCGCCACCTAGAAATTTTCAAAGGACCCTTTGCTATTCACTTACTTCGTCGTAGAGACATGAAATTTGGTACAGTTGTAGAGCTCACCAAGACGCTCAGAATTTACAATTAATGTCATAGTGTAAATATCACAGGAAGTCGGCCATTTTAGATTGAAAGTCTGATTTTGACCTCAATTTTGACAGTTACAGCATCGGTATAAGATCTAACTCCTCCTAGAGATATCGAGCGATCGGCTTGAAACTCGGGCAGTCTGATCATAAGGCATGGCCAATCAAAAGTTATCAAAACGGTGAGTTTTTGAGCATGCTGAAGGGGCGTTGGCAGGGGTCAAAGTTCACCTATTCGCCACAAAAAATAAAAGTGTTATATCTCCTACACAGAAACACACAGAGGCACCAAACTTTCTGTGATTAATCATCATCAGGTCTCCTATAATATCCAATGGTCAAATGATGACATCACTTAGGCCACACCCCCTGACAACAGGAAGTGTCATGTTTTGCTGTAAACGGTCGCTATGTTACCCCTCTGAGCTAATCAACATGAAACTGTGTCCAGAGACAGAAGACATGTTGTTGTGTTGTGGATTCCAGCCCCAAGTCGATTCGATGGAGCAGGAGAGCGTGGCGGCGTGGTGAAGTCACCTCAAACGCCGCTGCCATACGTTTGGCTCTGAATTCCACATTTTTGGGCCGAGCTGCATAAAACTCACTTGGATGCATCCTTATCCACCCCCCAACAGGAATCCATAACAAACTTTGGTGGGCGTGACCTAATGCCTCAACGGCGCCACTTAGCAATTTTCAAAGGACCCTTTGCTATTCACTTACTTCATCGTAGAGACATGAGATTTGGTACAGTGGTAGAGCTCACCAAGACGCTCAGAATTTACAATTAATGTCATAGTGTAAATATCACAGGAAGTTGGCCATTTTAGATTGAATGTCTGATTTTGACCCCATTTTTGACGTTTATAGCATTGGTATTTGATGGATCTCCTCCTAGAGATTTTTAGCGAGCGGCTTGAAACTCGGGCAGTCTGATCATAAGGCATGGCCAATTAAAAGTTATCAAAACGGTGAGTTTTTGAGCTTGTTGAAGGGGCATTAGCAGGGGTCAAAGTTCACCTACTCGCCACAAAAAATAAAACTGTTATATCTCCTACACAGAAACACACAGAGGCATCAAACTTTCAGTAATTGATCACCATCAGGTCTCCTATAATATCCAATGGTCAAATGATGACATTGCTTAGGCCACGCCCCCTGACAACAGGAAGTGTCATGTTTTGTTGTAAGCGGTCGCTATGTTACCCCTCTGAGCTAATCAACATGAAACTGTGTCCACAGACAGAACACATGTTGGTATGTTGTGGATTTCAGGCTCAACTGGATTGGATGGAGCAGGGGGGCGTGGCGGCGTGGCATATTCACCTCAAACGCTGCTGTCATACGTTTGGCTCTGAATTCCACAGTTTTGGGCCGAGCTGCTTAAAACTCATTTGGATGCATCCTTATCCACCCCCCAACAGGAATCCTTAACAAACTTTAGTGAGCAGGACTTAGTTTCTCTATAGCGCCACCAAGCAAATTTCAAAGGACCCTTTGGTATTCACTTACTTCATCGTAGAGTAATGAAATTTTGTACAGTTGTAGATCTCAGCAAGACGCTCAGAATTTACAATTAATGTCATAGTGCAAGTATCACAGGAAGTAAGCCATTTTAGATTGAAATCTGAATTTTGATACCAAGTTGACATGTAAAGCATATGTATTTGATCATACTTGTCCAGCAGGGGGCAGCAAGAGACCACAAATAAACCCCAAAGGAATTTCTCTTGGTAAGTAAGTGATCTTAACTCTTTGGTTTCCTTATATATTTAAGTTGAACAGATATACAAATCCTGCTTGAAAACTGACAAACTTACTCTTGTTCAATACATTTCAGTTTTTATTTATATAACGCCAAATCATAAAACATGTCATCAGGGGTGGACTGGGACAAAAAAATGGCCCTGGCATTTTGGATTAGACTGGCCCACCACATTTTTTTGTGTACTGAATGTGTATACCAACTTTGCAATACCAACTGTGCAATACCTTGAGGCCAGGTTAATGGAAATTAGTGAGAGTGGACACTTAAAATACTTCCAAAATCTTAATTTATTAACACTGTAAAATGTAAACTCCACCACAGCACAGCAACAATTCTTAGATCAGAGAGAGAGAGAGAAAGAGAGGTGTCACGGTCAATCACACATATTATCACGTTACATCATTATAAGAAGTTATTGTAAGTTGCTCATCAGATCTATTCAGTCTTCCAGATACTGTAGGGTAACATTGGACTAATGTGCACTCACTGTGTAAAAAAGGATGGCAATGACAAAATGAACCAGAGAAATGCCTCACTTGTCATCATGGAAAGAAAGAACATATATAATAACATAATATAAATTTTGATTTACTCAGTCATTTGTAATAAGTATTTTATTTATCTAATTTGCTAATTTTTGATCATATTTTCTTTAAAATCGCAGACTTTTTGCTATTTTTCATGTAAATCCTTGGTGGCGCTTCATAGCAAAGCCGGTGAGGCCGCAGCGAGCTTGGCCTCCCCTGGGATTGCGCAATCCCATGTTAACTGCGCTGACTTCCATTCTGTGAATGCATCTTCCTGTCTCTAGATCATAAATTCAATTGTTCAAACAGTTATGAACTGATTTTCCACAATTTAATATATGTGGATTACGAATTGTGTTTTGGTCATCAAACTGTGTGCAGAGAACATGTTTTCGTGGTGCTGGCCGATCATAAACAGCAAAGAACTGGTTGTAGGTGAGGCCGGCAGTTCCTTGGCCGCTAGGCAGGGGGCGCTCAAGGGGCACCGCTCGTGATCCCCAAATAGTAGAGTCAAAACAAGTTATTGATGTTTTATTAGCGAGTTTTGCTAAACAAGTAAAGCACTAAAAAGACTCTAAACAATCGGAACAGACTCTTGCGCTGCTGATTTTATTTTTCTTCATGCATTATGCAAATATAACGAGGCATATATATAAAATAATAATAATAATAATAATACATATTATTAATATACATGTCGGGTCTGCCGGCCCACCAGGAAAATGCCGGGTACGCCCGATTACCAGTCCATGCCTGCATGTCATCTAAAGGCAGTTTACAGTGTCAAAATCAATCAGATTATACATATTAAATCAGATTATCCAGATTGGTAAAATAAATTCCTATATAAGGGAACCAGTTGATTGCATCAAAGTCGTAACAAGCAGCATTCACTCCTGAAGAAGCGTAGAGCTACAGGGAGAGTCGTTTGCATTGTACATGGCTTTGCAGCAATCCCTCATACTGATCAAGCATGAAGTGACAGTGGAAGGAAAAACTCCCCATTAACAGGAAGGAAAAACCTCCATCAGAACCGGGCTCAGTATGAACGGTAATCTGCCTTGACCGACTGGGGGTTACAAAAGAGAGAGAAGAGACACAACAAGACAGACAAAAAAGCACAGAAGCACACATTGATCCAGTAATCTGTTTTACATTAGATGGTAATAACAGGTTATCTGTCTTCCCTGGATGATGTCACAGCTAACAGAACGCCAGACCAGGTGTACCTACTATGAAGAAAAAATAGAAAAAACAAAAAGTTAAAAGCTGAAATGACAACAGTCATGCAAAATTGAAGAAAAATAGGCCCTGATGTCCTCCAGCAGCCTAAGCATACAGCAGCATAACTATAGAGGTAGCTCAGGGTAACATGAACCACTCTAACTTCAAGCTTTGTAAAAAAAGGAAAGTCCCAAGAGCCAGCTTCTAGTGGAGGAGTTCAAGTATCTTGGGGTCTTGTTCACGAATGAGGGGAAGATGGAGCGGGAGATCGACAGGCGGATTGGTGCGACGTCTGCTGTGAAGCGGGCGCTGTACCGGTCCGTTGTGGTGAAGAGAGAGCTGAGCCAAAAGGCCAAGCTCTCGATTTACCAGTCGATCTACGTTCCTACCCTCATCTATGGTCACGAGCTTTGGGTCGTGACCGAAAGAACGAGATCCCGGATACAAGCGGCCAAAATGAGTTTTCTCCATAGTGTGTCTGGGCTCTCCCTTAGAGATAAAGTGAGGAGCTCAGTCATCCGGGGAGGACTCAGAGTAGAGCCACTGCTCCTTCACATTGAGAGGAGCCAGTTGAGGTGGCTCGGGCATCTGGTTAGGATGCCTCCTGGACGCCTCCCTGGTGAGGTGTTCTGGGCACGTCCCACCGGGAGGAGGCCCAGGGGAAGACCCAGAACACGCTGGAGAGACTCTGCTGGCCTGGGAACGCTTTGGGATTCCCCCGGAGGAAGTGGCCCAAGTGGCTGGGGAGAGGAAGGTCTGGGCCTCCCTCTTGAAGCTGCTACACCCGCGACCCGACCCCGGATAAGCGGAAGACGATGGATGGATGGAAAAAGGAAAGTTTTAGGATTAGTCTTAAAAGTAGACAGGGTGTCTGCTTCACGGACCAAAACTGGGAGTTGGTTCCACTGGAGAGGAGCCTGATAGCTAAAGGATCTGCCTACCATTCTGGTTTTACAGACTTTAGGAACCACCAGCAGACCTGCTTTCTGAGAGTGAAGTGGTCTGTTAGAAATTACTAAAGTTTGTACACAACATACACATGTGGAATATTGCTAACGTGTTACTTTAGCAATATTCCAATTGCTAAAGTGTTACTTTTACATTATTACTTTTGGGTGTGTATCCACCAATTTAACTGTCAAACTTTCATAAAAGCTGTCTTAATGCAAGAAACGAAACCCTTAAACACATGAAATAATTAACTTTAAAAAACTAAAAAGGTTTTGTTAACTTTTCACATGAAGCTGGATTAACAGCTAGTAAGATACCTTTGATTAAGTTGGTATACTAATGTTTAAACCAGGGGTGTCAAACGTACGGCCTGCGGGCCGGATCTGGCCCGCTGAACGCTTTAGTCTGGTCTGGTAGCCAAATGCATTTTCATTATTCAACGGCTGTATCTCCTCGGTGCATCGACCCATCTGCACCAGATTTTTTGTGAGTCGTGGGGGAGCGCTGCCCAACGCATACGTGTGTATTGCATGGTAGACGGGTGAGGAAAATGCATGACAGCTTCTGCGGTGGCTGGCGGCGGGAGGTGCGCGTACCCTAGCGGTGGCCCATAGGCCAGAGCGGCGCTTGGCTGCGAGGGCCGATCATCACCGCTTGCGGTTTTAATTATTATTATTATTAGGCCCGAGCAGCTAAGCGCTGCGAAGGCCTATTGTATCTGTATTGTAAATTATTCTTATTATTCTGCCCCCCTAAAGAGGGGCCTTTTTGGGGGCTTTATCATACTCAAAAACTCACCAAACTTTGCAGATGCATGGTGACTGTTTAAAAATTTTGTATTTTAAGGTCGTTACAAAAATCAAAAGAAAAATGCCTCAACGGCGCCACCTAGCAATTTTCAAAGGACCCTTTGCTATTCACTTACTTCATCGTAGAGACATGAGATTTGGTACAGTGGTAGAGCTCACCAAGACGCTCAGAATTTACAATTAATGTCATAGTGCAAGTATCACAGGAAGTTGGCCATTTTAGACTGAAAGTCTGATTTTGACCTAAATTTTGACAGTTACAGCATTGGTATAAGATCTAACTCCTCCTAGAGATATCGAGCGATCGGCTTGAAACTCGGGCAGTCTGATCATAAGGCATGGCCAATCAAAAGTTATCAAAACGGTGAGTTTTTGAGCATGCTGGAGGGGCGTTGGCAGGGGTCAAAGTTCACCTATTTGCCACAAAATATAAAAGTGTTATATCTCCTACACAGAAACAGACAGATGCACCAAACTTTCAGTAATTGATCACCATCAGGTCTCCTATAATATCCAATGGTCAAATGATGACATTGCTTAGGCCACGCCCCCTGACAACAGGAAGTGTCATGTTTTGTTGTAAGCGGTCGCTATGTTACCCCTCTGAGCTAATCAACATGAAACTGTGTCCACAGACAGAACACATGTTGATGTGTTGTGGATTTCAGGCCCAAGTGGATTCGATGGAGCAGGAGAGCGTGGCGGCGTGGTGAAGTCACCTCAAACGCCGCTGCCATACGTTTGGCTCTGAATTCCACATTTTTGGGCCGAGCTGCTTAAAACTCACTTGGATGCATCCTTATCCACCCCCCAACAGGAATCCATAACAAACTTGGGTGGGCGTGACCTAATGCCTCAACGGCGCCACCTAGCAATTTTCAAAGGACCCTTTGCTATTCACTTACTTCATCGTAGAGACATGAGATTTGGTACAGTGGTAGAGCTCACCAAGACGCTCAGAATTTACAATTAATGTCATAGTGCAAGTATCACAGGAAGTTGGCCATTTTAGACTGAAAGTCTGATTTTGACCTCAATTTTGACAGTTACAGCATTGGTATAAGATCTAACTCCTCCTAGAGATATCGAGCGATCGGCTTGAAACTCGGGCAGTCTGATCATAAGGCATGGCCAATCAAAAGTTATCAAAACGGTGAGTTTTTGAGCATGCTGGAGGGGTGTTGGCAGGGGTCAAAGTTCACCTATTTGCCACAAAATATAAAAGTGTTATATCTCCTACACAGAAACAGACAGATGCACCAAACTTTCAGTAATTGATCACCATCAGGTCTCCTATAATATCCAATGGTCAAATGATGACATTGCTTAGGCCACGCCCCCTGACAACAGGAAGTGTCATGTTTTGTTGTAAGCGGTCGCTATGTTACCCCTCTGAGCTAATCAACATGAAACTGTGTCCACAGACAGAACACATGTTGATGTGTTGTGGATTTCAGGCCCAAGTGGATTCGATGGAGCAGGAGAGCGTGGCGGCGTGGTGAAGTCACCTCAAACGCCGCTGCCATACGTTTGGCTCTGAATTCCACATTTTTGGGCCGAGCTGCCTAAAACTCATTTGGATGCATCCTTATCCACCCCCCAACAGGAATCCATAACAAACTTTAGTGAGCAGGACTTAGTTTCTCTATAGCGCCACCAAGCAATTTTCAAAGGACCCTTTGCTATTCACTTAGTTCATCGTAGAGTAATGAAATTTTGTACAGTTGTAGATCTCAGCAAGACGCTCAGAATTTACAATTAATGTCATAGTGCAAGTATCACAGGAAGTAAGCCATTTTAGATTGAAATCTGAATTTTGACACCATGTTGACATGTAAAGCATTTGTATTTGATCAAACTTGTCCAGCAGGGGGCAGCAAGAGACCACAAATAAACCCCAAAGGAATTTCTCTTGGTAAGTAAGTGATCTTAACTCTTTGGTTTCCTTATGTATTTAAGTTGAACAGATATACAAATCCTGCTTGAAAACTGACAAACTTACTCTTCTTCAATACATTTCAGTTTTTATTTATATAGCGCCAAATCATGAAACATGTCATCAGGGGTGGACTGGGAGAAAAAAATCGGCCCTGGCATTTTGGATTAGTGAGAGTGGACACTTAAAATACTTCCAAAATCTTAATTTATTAACACTGTAAAATGTAAACTCCACCACAGCACAGCAACTATTCTTAGATCAGAGAGAGAGAGAGAGAAAGAGAGGTGTCACGGTCAATCACACATATTATCATGTTACATCATTATAAGAAGTTATTGTAAGTTGCTCATCAGATCTATTCAGTCTTCCAGATACTGTAGGGTAACATTGGACTAATGTGCACTCACTGTGTAAAAAAGGATGCCAGTGACAAAATGAACCAGAGAAATGCCTCACTTGTCATCATGGAAAGAAAGAAAATATATAATAACATAATATAAATTTTGATTTACTCAGTCATTTGTAATAAGTATTTTATTTATCTAATTTCCTAATTTTTGATCATACTTTCTTTAAAATCGCAGACTTTTCGCTATTTTTCATGTAAATCCTTGGTGGCGCTTCATAGCGAAGCCGGTGAGGCCGCAGCGAGCTTGGCCCACTGAGCTATATAATACACTGGAGTGCTAATCACCGTCTGTTAGAACGAGTCGCTTTGAAGCCACCAGCCGCCATATTGGTACTCCCTATTTCCCCCCAGTAACTAAGGAATATGTGCGCTACAGCATGGAATAACGAGGATTTTCTCATGTTCAGGGGGAGCTTAAAACTTTTAAAATGTCAAATGCCATATAGTTTTATGTTATGTTCTAAAAATATCAAGTACTGAGAAAGTCATGTGCTGAAATATTTTGCATTTTATTTATTTAAATATATATGTTTAACATTTATAAATATATAAATAACAATATACAAAAACATATATTTACATATGTGTATACATATATATAAATATATACATATACACATACTTATATATACATATATATATATATATATATATAATATGAATAACATGTAAAATATTTCAGCACCTAATTTTGTAGTAGTTGATAGTGTTAGTACATCCACTGACTGTAGAATTACCTGTGAAACGTTTTCACTGAGCCAGAAAACTGCTTGTTGTTGCAACCAAATCCTATGGGATTCTGTGAGAGTAGGGAGGAGCAAGATGGCGGCCAGTGACTTCAGTTTTTCGGCAAAATCAGCACTCCAGTGTATTATAAAGCTCAGTGGCTTGGCCTCCCCTGGGATTGCGCAATCCCATGTTAACTGCGCTGACTTCCATTCTGTGAATGCATCTTCCTGTCTCTAGATCATAGATTCAATTGTTCAAACAGTTATGAACTGATGTTCCACAATTTAATATATGTGGATTACGAATTGTGTTTTGGTCATCAAACTGTGTGCAGATAACATGTTTTCGTGGTGCTGGCCGATCATAAACAGCAAAGAACTGGTTGTAGGTGAGGCCGGCAGTTCCTTGGCCACTAGGCAGGGGGCGCTCAAGGGGCACCGCTCGTGATCCCCAAATAGTAGAGTCAAAACAAGTTATTGATGTTTTATTAGCGAGTTTTGCTAAACAAGTAAAGCACTAAAAAGACTCTAAACATACAGCTGGAACAGGACTGATCAGGGAAGGCTTTCCTCCCTGGCAGTGAGCTCCATTGAGACTGAGAGACTTTTAAAACTGAAGAAGATAAAGGGAACTTTTACCGGAAAATGATGATATTTTTGTTCAGAAAGAGCGCCACAGGGACTTAAATTATAAGTAGAGGTAAGACAGCGATACTTATTCATGTTTTGTTTTTGTGATAAAATGTGCGTAATGTGGGTTATAGTTTTAGAATGTGTTACAAATGCCGAAATCCATCATAACTCATAAACTGTTACCAATCAAATGACAATTTTTTTTCATCAAAGAACCAATATTTTTCCATGTATCTTGGTGAATTTATTTGGCTCAATCAGTCTCCTTCAGCACTTTGCAACGAGTCTACTCTGTAGAGTGTATATATTTGTAAATCTGACTCTGATGACGTCAGTGCCTCACCAGCTATGAACTCTACCGCACGTCACTGACTACAACCACCACCACTATATTTTACATCAGACACCGGAGCAGATGAAGGCCTGCTGTTGGGAACATGTCAGTCAGTTTGACACATTTCGCAGCGTCCGTTTGAAGAACTCGTTTCTTTTTTTCGTGCAGTTTCTCTGCGCCTCCCTTGCGTTTCTTATCCATTACTACTGTGAACACCGCTGCACAAAGTTCCACATGGAGCGTGAAGGTGTTTTTCTACTTTATGATTGGCCTAGCCCTTTAGACTTTCAGGGATGATAACCAATGGGCTGCAGTAGCCTGTGGTAAGGGCCGGATGATCGGAACAGACTCTTGCGCTGCTGATATTTTTCTTCATGCATTATGCAAATATAACGAGGCAGATATATAAAATAATAATAATAATAATACATATTATTAATATACATGTCGGGTCTGCCGGCCCAAACAGCACGTCGGCCCACCGGGAAAATGCCCGGTACACCCGATTACCAGTCCATGCCTGCATGTCATCTAAAGGCAGTTTACAATGTCAAAATCAATCAGATTATACATATTAAGTCAGATTATCCAGATTGGTAAAAGAAATTCCTATATAAGTGAACCAGTTAAATGCATCAAAGTCGTAACAAGCAGCATTCACTCCTGAAGAAGCGTAGAGCCACAGGGAGAGTCGTTTGCATTGTACATGGCTTTGCAGCAATCCCTCATACTGATCAAGCATGAAGTGACAGCAGAAGGAAAAACTCCCCATTAACAGGAAGGAAAAACCTCCAGCAGAACCGGGCTCAGTATGAACGGTAATCTGCCTTGACTGACTGGGGGTTACAAAAGAGAGAAGAGACACAACATGACAGACAAAAAAGCACAGAAGCACACATTGATCCAGTAATGTGTTTTACATTAGATGGTAATAGCAGGTGATCTGTCTTCCCTGGATGATGTCACAGCTAACAGAACGCCAGACCAGGTGTACCTACTATGAAGAAAAAATAGAAAAAACAAAAAGTTAAAAGCTGAAATGACAACAGTCATGCAAAAACGAAGAACAGTAGACCCTGATGTCCTCCAGCAGCCTAAGCCTATAGCAGCATAACTATAAAGGTAGCTCAGCGTAACATGAGCCACTCTAACTATAAGCTTTGTCAAAAAGGAAAGTCCCAAGAGCCAGCTTCTAGTGGAGGAGTTCAAGTATCTTGGGGTCTTGTTCACGAATGAGGGGAAGATGGAGCGGGAGATCGACAGGCGGATTGGTGCGACGTCTGCTGTGAAGCGTGCGCTGTACCGATCCGTTGTGGTGAAGAGAGAGCTGAGCCAAAAGGCCAAGCTCTCGATTTACCAGTCGATCTACGTTCCTACCCTCATCTATGGTCACGAGCTTTGGGTCGTGACCGAAAGAACGAGATCCCGGATACAAGCGGCCAAAATGAGTTTTCTCCATAGTGTGTCTGGGCTCTCCCTTAGAGATAAAGTGAGGAGCTCAGTCATCCGGGGAGGACTCAGAGTAGAGCCACTGCTCCTTCACATTGAGAGGAGCCAGTTGAGGTGGCTCGGGCATCTGGTTAGGATGCCTCCTGGACGCATCCCTGGTGAGGTGTTCTGTCCCACCGGGAGGAGACCCAGGGGAAGACCCAGGACACGCTGGAGAGACTCTGCTGGCCTGGGAACGCTTTGGGATTCCCCCGGAGGAAGTGGCCCAAGTGGCTGGGGAGAGGAAGGTCTGGGCCTCCCTCTTGAAGCTGCTACACCCGCGACCTGACCCCGGATAAGCGGAAGACGATGGATAGATGGAAAAAGGAAAGTTTAAGGATTAGTCTTAAAAGTAGACAGGGTGTCTGCGTCCGTCCGTCCGTCCGTTGTCTTCCGCTTATCCGGGGTCGGGTCGCGGGGGTAGCAGCTTCAGTAGGGAGGCCCAGACGTCCCTCTCCCCAGCCACTTGGGCCAGCTCCTCAGGAGGAATCCCAAGGCGTTCCCAGGCCAGCCGGGAGACATAGTCCCTCCAGCGTGTCCTGGGTCTTCCCCTGGGTCTCCTCCCGGTGGGACGTGCCCGGAACACCTCTCCAGGGAGGCGTCCAGGAGGCATCCTGACCAGATGCCCGAGCCACCTCAACTGGCTCCTCTCGACGTGGAGGAGCAGCGGCTCTACTCTGAGTCCTCCCCGGATGACTGAGCTCCTCACCCTATCTCTAAGGGAGAGCCCAGACACACTACGGAGAAAACTCATTTCAGCCGCTTGTATCCGGGATCTCGTTCTTTCGGTCACGACCCAAAGCTCGTGACCATAGATGAGGGTAGGAACGTAGATCGACCGGTAAATCGAGAGCTTCGCCTTTTGGCTCAGCTCTCTCTTCACCACAACGGATCGGTACAGCGCCCGCTTCACAGCAGACGCTGCACCAATCCGCCTGTCGATCTCCCGCTCCATCTTCCCCTCATTCGTGAACAAGACCCCAAGATACTTGAACTCCTCCACTAGGGGCAGGACATCCTCCCCAACCCGGAGAAGGCACTCTACCCTTTTCCGGTTCAAGACCATGGTCTCGGATTTGGAGGCACTGATTTTCATCCCGGCCGCTTCGCACTCGGCTGCGAACCGCTCCAGTGAGAGCTGTAGATCACGCCCTGATGAAGCCAATAGGACCACGTCATCCGCGAATAGCAGAGACGCAATCCTAAGGCCACCAAAGCGGATCCCCTCAACACCTTGGCTGCGCCTAGAAATTCTGTCCATAAAAGTTATGAACAGAATCGGTGACAAAGGGCAGCCTTGGCGGAGTCCAACTCTCACCGGAAACGAGTCCGACTTACTGCCGGCAATGCGGACCAGACTCTGACACCGGTCGTACAGAGACCTGACAGCCCTTATTAAAGGGTCCGGTACTCCATACTCCCGGAGTACCCCCCACAGGATCCCCCGGGGGACACGGTCGAATGCCTTCTCCAGATCCACAAAGCACATGTAGACTGGTTGGGCAAACTCCCATGCCCCCTCAAGAATCCCGCTGAGGGTGTAGAGCTGGTCCAGTGTTCCACGGCCAGGACGAAAACCACACTGCTCTTCCTGAATCCGAGATTCGACTATCCGACGGACCCTCCTTTCCAGAACCCCTGAATAGACCTTACCAGGGAGGCTTAAGAGTGTGATCCCTCTGTAATTGGAACACACCCTCCGGTCCCCCTTTTTAAATAGGGGGACCACCACCCCAGTCTGCCAATCCAGGGGAACTGCCCCCGATGTCCACGCAATGTTGCAGAGCCGCGTTAACCAACACAGCCCCACAACATCCAGAGCCTTAAGGTACTCAGGGCGAATCTCATCCACCCCCGGAGCCTTGCCACCGAGGAGCTTTTTAACAACCTCGGCAACCTCAGCACCAGAGATGGGAGAACCCGACCCAGAGTCCTCAGGCTCTGCTTCCTCAATGGAAGACGTGTTGGTGGGATTAAGGAGGTCTTCGAAGTATTCCGCCCACCGACGCACGACGTCCCGAGTCGAGGTCAGCAGCACACCACCCCCACTGTAAACAGTGTTGGTACTGCACTGCTTCCCCCTCCCGAGACGCGGGATGGTGGACCAGAATCGCTTCGAAGCCGTACGGAAGTCTTTCTCCATGGCCTCTCCGAACTCTTCCCACGCCCGAGTTTTTGCCTCGGCGACCAGCCGAGCCGCCTGCCGCTTCGACTGCCGGTACACATCAGCTGCTTCCGGAGTCCCACAGGCCAAAAAAGCCCGGTAGGACTCCTTCTTCAGCTTGACGGCTTCCCTCACCGCTGGTGTCCACCAGCGGGTTCGAGGGTTGCCGCCACGACATGCACCGACAACCTTGCGGCCACAGCTCCGACTAGCCGCCTCAGCAATAGAGGCGCGGAACATGGTCCATTCAGACTCAATGTCCCCCGCCTCCCTCGGGACGTGTTTAAAGTTCTCCCGGAGGTGGGAGTTAAAGCTCCGCCTCACAGGGGACTCCGCCAGACGTTCCCAGCAAACCCTCACAGTACGTTTGGGCCTGCCCGGTCGGACCGGCTTCCTCCCCCGCCATCGGAGCCAACTCACCACCAGGTAGTGGTCGGTGGAGAGCTCCGCCCCTCTCTTCACCCGAGTGTCCAAGACATGCGGCCGCAGGTCAGATGAAACGACAACAAAGTCGATCATTGAACTACGGCCTAGGGTGTCCTGGTGCCAAGAGCACATATGGACACCCTTATGCTTGAACATGGTGTTTGTGATGGACAATCCATGACGAGCACAGAAGTCCAACAACAAAACACCACTCGAGTTCAGATCGAGTCTGCGTCACGGACCAAAACTGGGAGTTGGTTCCACTGGAGAGGAGCCTGATAGCTAAAGGATCTGCCTACCATTCTGGTTTTACAGACTTTAGGAACCACCAGCAGACCTGCTTTCTGAGAGTGAAGTGGTCTGTTAGAAATTACTAAAGTTTGTACACAACATACACATGTGGAATATTGCTAACGTGTTACTTTAGCAATATTCCAATTGCTAAAGTGTTACTTTTACATTATTACTTTTGGGTGTGTATCCACCAATTTAACTGTCAAACTTTCATAACAGCTGTCTTAATGCAAGAAACGAAACCCTTAAACACATGAAATAATTAACTTTAAATAACTAAAAAGGTTTTGTTAACTTTTCACATGAAGCTGGATTAACAGCTAGTAAGATACCTTTGATTAAGTTGGTATACTAATGTTTAAACCAGGGGTGTCAAACGTACGGCCTGCGGGCCGGATCTGGCCCGCCGAACGATTTAGTCCGGCCCGGTGGCCAAATGCATTTTCATTATTCAACGGCTGTGTGTCCTCGGTGCATCGACCGATCTGCACCAGGTTTTTTGTGAGTCGTGGGGGAGCGCTGCCCAACGCGTACGTGTGTATTGCATGTTAGACGGGTGAGGAAAATGCATGACAGCTTCTGCGGTGGCTGGCGGCGGGAGGTGCGCGTACCCTAGCGGTGGCCCATAGGCCAGAGCGGCGCTTGGCTGCGAGGGCCGATCATCACCGCTTGCGGTTTTAATTATTATTATTATTATTCTGCCCCCCTAAAGAGGGGCCTTTTTGGGGGCTTTCTCATTTTCAAAAACTCACCAAACTTGGCAGATGCATGGTGACTGTTTAAAAATTTTGTATTTTAAGGTCGTCACAAAAATCTAAAGAAAAATGCCTCAACGGCGCCACCTAGAAATTTTCAAAGGACCCTTTGCTATTCACTTACTTCGTCGTAGAGACATGAAATTTGGTACAGTTGTAGAGCTCACCAAGACGCTCAGAATTTACAATTAATGTCATAGTGTAAATATCACAGGAAGTCGGCCATTTTAGATTGAAAGTCTGATTTTGACCTCAATTTTGACAGTTACAGCATCGGTATAAGATCTAACTCCTCCTAGAGATATCGAGCGATCGGCTTGAAACTCGGGCAGTCTGATCATAAGGCATGGCCAATCAAAAGTTATCAAAACGGTGAGTTTTTGAGCATGCTGAAGGGGCGTTGGCAGGGGTCAAAGTTCACCTATTCGCCACAAAAAATAAAAGTGTTATATCTCCTACACAGAAACACACAGAGGCACCAAACTTTCTGTGATTAATCATCATCAGGTCTCCTATAATATCCAATGGTCAAATGATGACATCACTTAGGCCACACCCCCTGACAACAGGAAGTGTCATGTTTTGCTGTAAACGGTCGCTATGTTACCCCTCTGAGCTAATCAACATGAAACTGTGTCCACAGACAGAACACATGTTGTTGTGTTGTGGATTCCAGCCCCAAGTCGATTCGATGGAGCAGGAGAGCGTGGCGGCGTGGTGAAGTCACCTCAAACGCCGCTGCCATACGTTTGGCTCTGAATTCCACATTTTTGGGCCGAGCTGCATAAAACTCACTTGGATGCATCCTTATCCACCCCCCAACAGGAATCCATAACAAATTTTGGTGGGCGTGACCTAATGCCTCAACGGCGCCACTTAGCAATTTTCAAAGGACCCTTTGCTATTCACTTACTTCATCGTAGAGACATGAGATTTGGTACAGTGGTAGAGCTCACCAAGACGCTCAGAATTTACAATTAATGTCATAGTGTAAATATCACAGGAAGTCGGCCATTTTAGATTGAATGTCTGATTTTGACCCCATTTTTGACGTTTATAGCATTGGTATTTGATGGATCTCCTCCTAGAGATTTTTAGCGAGCGGCTTGAAACTCGGGCAGTCTGATCATAAGGCATGGCCAATTAAAAGTTATCAAAACGGTGAGTTTTTGAGCTTGTTGAAGGGGCATTAGCAAGGGTTAAAGTTCACCTACTCGCCACAAAAAATAAAACTGTTATATCTCCTACACAGAAACACACAGAGGCATCAAACTTTCAGTGATTGATCACCATCAGGTCTCCTATAATATCCAATGGTCAAATGATGACATTGCTTAGGCCACGCCCCCTGACAACAGGAAGTGTCATGTTTTGTTGTAAGCGGTCGCTATGTTACCCCTCTGAGCTAATCAACATGAAACTGTGTCCACAGACAGAACACATGTTGGTATGTTGTGGATTTCAGGCTCAACTGGATTGGATGGAGCAGGGGGGCGTGGCGGCGTGGCATATTCACCTCAAACGCTGCTGTCATACGTTTGGCTCTGAATTCCACAGTTTTGGGCCGAGCTGCTTAAAACTCATTTGGATGCATCCTTATCCACCCCCCAACAGGAATCCTTAACAAACTTTAGTGAGCAGGACTTAGTTTCTCTATAGCGCCACCAAGCAAATTTCAAAGGACCCTTTGGTATTCACTTACTTCATCGTAGAGTAATGAAATTTTGTACAGTTGTAGATCTCAGCAAGACGCTCAGAATTTACAATTAATGTCATACTGCAAGTATCACAGGAAGTAAGCCATTTTAGATTGAAATCTGAATTTTGATACCAAGTTGACATGTAAAGCATATGTATTTGATCATACTTGTCCAGCAGGGGGCAGCAAGAGACCACAAATAAACCCCAAAGGAATTTCTCTTGGTAAGTAAGTGATCTTAACTCTTTGGTTTCCTTGTATATTTAAGTTGAACAGATATACAAATCCTGCTTGAAAACTGACAAACTCTTGTTCAATACATTTCAGTTTTTATTTATATAGCGCCAAATCATGAAACATGTCATCAGGGGTGGATTGGGACAAAAAATTGGCCCTGGCATTTTGGATTAGACTGGCCCACCACATTTTTTTTGTGTACTGAATGTGTATACCAACTGTGCAATACCAACTGTGCAATACCTTGAAGTCAGGATAATGGAAATTAGTGAGTGGACACTTAAAATACTTCCAAAATCTTAATTTATTAACACTGTAAAATGTAAACTCCACCACAGCACAGCAATTATTCTTAGATCAGAGAGAGAGAGAGAGAAAGAGAGGTGTCACGGTCAATCACACATATTATCACGTTACATCATTATAAGAAGTTATTGTAAGTTGCTCATCAGATCTATTCAGTCTTCCAGATACTGTAGGGTAACATTGGACTAATGTGCACTCACTGTGTAAAAGAGGATGCCAATGACAAAATGAACCAGAGAAATGCCTCACTTGTCATCATGGAAAGAAAGAAAATATATAATAACATAATATAAATTTTGATTTACTCAGTCATTTGTAATAAGTATTTTATTTATCTAATTTCCTAATTTTTGATCATATTTTCTTTAAAATCGCAGACTTTTCGCTATTTTTCATGTAAATCCTTGGTGGCGCTTCATAGCGAAGCCGGTGAGGCCGCAGCGAGCTTGGCCTACCCTGGGATTGCGCAATCCCATGGTAACTGCGCTGACTTCCATTCTGTGAATGCATCTTCCTGTCTCTAGATCATAAATTCAATTGTTCAAACAGTTATGAACTGATTTTCCACAATTTAATATATGTGGATTACGAATTGTGTTTTGGGGGCGTGGCGGCGTGGCATATTCACCTCAAACGCTGCTGTCATACGTTTGGCTCTGAATTCCACAGTTTTGGGCCGAGCTGCTTAAAACTCATTTGGATGCATCCTTATCCACCCCCCAACAGGAATCCTTAACAAACTTTAGTGAGCAGGACTTAGTTTCTCTATAGCGCCACCAAGCAAATTTCAAAGGACCCTTTGGTATTCACTTACTTCATCGTAGAGTAATGAAATTTTGTACAGTTGTAGATCTCAGCAAGACGCTCAGAATTTACAATTAATGTCATACTGCAAGTATCACAGGAAGTAAGCCATTTTAGATTGAAATCTGAATTTTGATACCAAGTTGACATGTAAAGCATATGTATTTGATCATACTTGTCCAGCAGGGGGCAGCAAGAGACCACAAATAAACCCCAAAGGAATTTCTCTTGGTAAGTAAGTGATCTTAACTCTTTGGTTTCCTTGTATATTTAAGTTGAACAGATATACAAATCCTGCTTGAAAACTGACAAACTCTTGTTCAATACATTTCAGTTTTTATTTATATAGCGCCAAATCATGAAACATGTCATCAGGGGTGGATTGGGACAAAAAATTGGCCCTGGCATTTTGGATTAGACTGGCCCACCACATTTTTTTTGTGTACTGAATGTGTATACCAACTGTGCAATACCAACTGTGCAATACCTTGAAGTCAGGATAATGGAAATTAGTGAGTGGACACTTAAAATACTTCCAAAATCTTAATTTATTAACACTGTAAAATGTAAACTCCACCACAGCACAGCAATTATTCTTAGATCAGAGAGAGAGAGAGAGAAAGAGAGGTGTCACGGTCAATCACACATATTATCACGTTACATCATTATAAGAAGTTATTGTAAGTTGCTCATCAGATCTATTCAGTCTTCCAGATACTGTAGGGTAACATTGGACTAATGTGCACTCACTGTGTAAAAGAGGATGCCAATGACAAAATGAACCAGAGAAATGCCTCACTTGTCATCATGGAAAGAAAGAAAATATATAATAACATAATATAAATTTTGATTTACTCAGTCATTTGTAATAAGTATTTTATTTATCTAATTTCCTAATTTTTGATCATATTTTCTTTAAAATCGCAGACTTTTCGCTATTTTTCATGTAAATCCTTGGTGGCGCTTCATAGCGAAGCCGGTGAGGCCGCAGCGAGCTTGGCCTCCCCTGGGATTGCGCAATCCCATGGTAACTGCGCTGACTTCCATTCTGTGAATGCATCTTCCTGTCTCTAGATCATAAATTCAATTGTTCAAACAGTTATGAACTGATTTTCCACAATTTAATATATGTGGATTACGAATTGTGTTTTGGTCATCAAACTGTGTGCAGATAACATGTTTTCGTGGTGCTGGCCGATCATAAACAGCAAAGAACTGGTTGTAGGTGAGGCCAGCAGTTCCTTGGCCACTAGGCAGGGGGCGCTCAAGGGGCACCGCTCGTGATCCCCAAATAGTAGAGTCAAAACAAGTTATTGATGTTTTATTAGCGAGTTTTGCTAAACAAGTAAAGCACTAAAAGACTCTAAACATACAGCTGGAACAGGACTGATCAGGGAAGGCTTTCCTCCCTGGCAGTGAGCTCCACTGAGACTGAGAGACTTTTAAAACTGAAGAAGATAAAGAGAACTTTTACCGGAAAATGATGATATTTTTGTTCAGAAAGAGCGCCACAGGGACTTAAATTATAAGTAGAGGTAAGACAGCGATACTTATTCATGTTTTGTTTCTGTAATGAAATGTGCTTAATGTGGGTTATAGTTTTAGAATGTGTTACAAATGCAGAAATCCATCATAACTCATAAACTGTTACCAATCAAATGACAATTTTTTTCATCAAAGAACCAATATTTTTCCATGTATCTTGGTGAATTTATTTGGCTCAATCAGTCTCCTTCAGCACTTTGCAACGAGTCTACTCTGTAGAGTGTATATATTTGTAAATCTGACTCTGATGACGTCAGTGCCTCACCAGCCATGAACCCTACCGCACGTCACTGACTACAACCACCACCATATTTTACACCAGACACCGGAGCAGATGAAGGCCTGCTGTTGGGAACATGTCAGTCAGTTTGACACATTTCGCAGCATCCGTTTGAAGAACTCGTTTCTTTTTTTCGTGCAGTTTCTCTGCGCCTCCCTTGCGTTTCTTATCCATTACTACTGTGAACACCGCTGCACAAAGTTCCACATGGAGCGTGAAGGTGTTTTTCTACTTTATGATTGGCCTAGCCCTTTAGACTGTCAGGGATGATAACCAATGGGCTGCAGTAGCCTGTGGTAAGGGCCGGATGATCGGAACAGACTCTTGCGCTGCTGATATTTTTCTTCATGCATTATGCAAATATAACGAGGCAGATATATAAAATAATAATAATATTAATAATAATAATACATATTATTAATATACATGTCGGGTCTGCCGGCCTGCATGTCATCTAAAGGCAGTTTACAATGTCAAAATCAATCAGATTATACATATTAAGTCAGATTATCCAGATTGGTAAAAGAAATTCCTATATAAGGGAACCAGTTGATTTCATCAAAGTCGTAACAAGCAGCATTGACTCCTGAAGAAGCGTAGAGCCACAGGGAGAGTCGTTTGCATTGTACATGGCTTTGCAGCAATCCCTCATACTGATCAAGCATGAAGTGACAGCAGAAGGAAAAACTCCCCATTAACAGGAAGGAAAAACCTCCAGCCGAACCGGGCTCAGTATGAACGGTAATCTGCCTTGACCGACTGGGGGTTACAAAAGAGAGAGAAGAGACACAACAAGACAGACAAAAAAGCACAGAAGCACACATTGATCCAGTAATGTGTTTTACATTAGATGGTAATAGCAGGTGATCTGTCTTCCCTGAATGATGTCACAGCTAACAGAACGCCAGACCAGGTGTACCTACTATGAAGAAAAAATAGAAAAAACAAAAAGGTAAAAGCTGAAATGACAACAGTCATGCAAAATTGAAGAACAATAGACCCTGATGTCCTCCAGCAGCCTAAGCCTATAGCAGCATAACTATAGAGGTAGCTCAGCGTAACATGAACCACTCTAACTATAATCTTTGTCAAAAAGGAAAGTCCCAAGAGCCAGCTTCTAGTGGAGGAGTTCAAGTATCTTGGGGTCTTGTTCACGAATGAGGGGAAGATGGAGCGGGAGATCGACAGGCGGATTGGTGCGACGTCTGCTGTGAAGCGTGCGCTGTACCGATCCGTTGTGGTGAAGAGAGAGCTGAGCCAAAAGGCCAAGCTCTCGATTTACCAGTCGATCTACGTTCCTACCCTCATCTATGGTCACGAGCTTTGGGTCGTGACCGAAAGAACGAAATCCCGGATACAAGCGGCCAAAATGAGTTTTCTCCATAGTGTGTCTGGGCTCTCCCTTAGAGATAGGGTGAGGAGCTCAGTCATCCGGGGAGGACTCAGAGTAGAGCCGCTGCTCCTCCACATTGAGAGGAGCCAGTTGAGGTGGATCGGGCATCTGGTTAGGATGCCTCCTGGACGCCTCCCTGATGAGGTGTTCTGGGCACGTCCCACCGGGAGGAGACCCAGAGGAAGACCCAGGACACGCTGGAGAGACTATGCTGGCCTGGGAACGCTTTGGGATTCCCCCAGAGGAAGTGGCCCAAGTGGCTGGGGAGAGGAAGGTCTGGGGCTCCCTCTTGAAGCTGCCCCTGCGACCTGACCCCGGATAAGTGGAAGACGATGGATGGATGGAAAAAGGAAAGTTTTAGGATTAGTCTTAAAAGTAGACAGGGTGTCTGCGTCACGGACCAAAACTGGGAGTTGGTTCCACTGGAGAGGAGCCTGATAACTAAAGGATCTGCCTACCATTCTGGTTTTACAGACTTTAGGAACCACTAGCAGACCTGCTTTCTGAGAGTGAAGTGGTCTGTTAGAAATTACTAAAGTTTGTACACAACATACACATGTGGAATATTGCTAACGTGTTACTTTAGCAATATTCCAATTGTTAAAGTGTTACTTTTACATTATTACTTTTGGGTGTGTATCCACCAATTTAACTGTCAAACTTTCATAAAAGCTGTCTTAATGCAAGAAACGAAACCCTTAAACACATGAAATAATTAACTTTAAATAACTAAAAAGGTTTTGTTAACTTTTCACATGAAGCTGGATTAACAGCTAGTAAGATACCTTTGATTAAGTTGGTATACTAATGTTTAAACCAGGGGTGTCAAACGTACGGCCTGCGGGCCGGATCTGGCCCGCCGAACGATTTAGTCCGGCCCGGTGGCCAAATGCATTTTTATTATTCAACGGCTGTGTCTCCTCGGTGCATCGACCGATCTGCACCACATTTTTTGTGAGTCGTGGGGGAGCGCTGCCCAACGCATACGTGTGTATTGCATGGTAGACGGGTGAGGAAAATGCATGACAGCTTCTGCGGTGGCTGGCGGCGGGAGGTGCGCGTACCCTAGCGGTGGCCCTTAGGCCAGAGCGGCGCTTGGCTGCGAGGGCCGATCATCACCGCTTGCGGTTTTAATTCTAATTATTTTAGTCATTTTGCATTTTTCATTGTTTTTCTTTTAAGGAGAACAGTATACTTACCAATAGACAAGAATATAAAGATGCATATTCCTTATTTAACAGTGTCACAGTCTGCGTAAGCTAACAAATTCATGTTATGGTCTCCTGCATTATGTCTTTATCAGTTTTGCACAGCCAAAAAGAATGATGTTTCAACAAACATTTATTTGCCAAATCTTTCAAAGTTCATTAGACTGGAGATGGACAGCATCTCTGAAAAGCAATCTTTAATTTTTGCTACCGATTCCATTTGGATTCAGAAGTAGACTTTGACTTGGCCCTCTATACTTTGACCTAAACGATTCCATTGTATCTCTGGTTGTAGTTTCAGAGTTTTGTTCCTGCTAGACGATGAACCTCCAACCCAGTGTTGAGTTTTTTTCCCCTCTAACATTTGGTCTTGTAGGACTGCCCTCTATATGCCATCAGCTCTCACCAGCTTTCATGTCCCTGCTGAGGGAAAGCATCCCCACAGCATCACAATCAGAATATGAATGAGCATTATTAACAAATAGTATTTTACACGTACAAGGAATTTGCTTTGGTGATAAGGTGCTACACATAGACATACAATTGACATTTATAAATGTAGAAATATATCATATGGAATAAACAAATGCAAGTTGTAGAATAATAATAAAATAATAACAACTATTTGCAGCGAAAGGACAGCGTGACAGATATTTACTCTTGCATTATCCTGGGTTTGTGTGGTGCAGACATAATGAGGATGCTACCACCACTTGTTTCTTGTGTTGGCACGGAGGGAGTGGCTCTCCATTTCTCAAGCTCAAGTCCTCTACCAGAGGCCTGGGAGCCTCTTAGCTGTTCCTAAGATTGGGCTCTTCTGGACTGAGATGTCTGATGTTTCTCCAGGTATCTGTTGGAGCCACTTTTCCAGAGTGGGGGTTACTGCCCCTAGTGCTCCGATGACCACGGGCACCACTGTTGTCTTCACCTTCCAGGGTCTTTCTAGTTCTTCCCTGAGCCCTTAGTATTTCTCCAGTTTCTCCTGTTCTTTTTTGATGTTGCCGTCACCCGGGATGGCCACATCGATCACAACAGCTGTCCTCTGCTGCTTATCAGTGTTCACAATGGTTGGCTGGCCGTTACCATTTTTTCTGTTTGTATCTGGAAGTCCCACAGGATCTTAGCTCTGTCATTCTCCACCACCTTGGGAGGAGACTCCCATTTTTACCTGGGGGTCTCCGGTTGGTATTCTGAACAGATTTTTCTGTACATTATACCAGCCACTTAATTATGGCGTTCCATGTATTCCTTCCCTGCTAGTATCTTACACCCTGCTGTGAGATGCTGGGTTGTTTCTGGGGCCTCTTTGCATAGCCTGCACCTGGGATCTTGCCTAGTATGGTAGATCTGGGTCTCTATTGCTCTGGTGCTCATGGCCTGCTCCTGCGCTGCCATGATCAGTGCTTCAGTGCTGTCCCTCAGTCCAGCCCGATCGATTGATCAATAGATAGATATCGTTTTACTGTGCCACACATGGCTTGTAGCAAACCTTGAATAAACTTTTAAAGCTTTCTACCAACGACAGCTTTGTTCTTGCCAATGTTCAATAACTGACACATTTGTTACATGCATGATTGATAGTTGTTAGGTGGACATATTCCCCCACCTACCAAATTCTCCACTGTAGCCGGTTGGAGTTAGTCGACCACCATGTCTTGGTAGTTGTGTTGATTGAACAGAGAGCTTGGAATGTTGTTCTAACCTGTTTGACCTGTCTGTTGTCTTCCTTGGTCATCATGGTGTTAACTAATATTCTCTAACAAATCTCTGAAGGCCTTCTCAGAAGACTTGCTCCTACACTGAAGGTAAACCACATCCAGGTCGACTCTATTCATAGGGGACTTCTGAAGCCAGTTGGTGTTGATTACTGGATTTTAATCAGGGGTATTACAGAGGCTTAACAGAGCTCAAAAGAACCGTTCAAAAGTGTACTTTTTTTTATATATCATCAATTATTTATGGTACTTTACAAATATGTACAACCTTGTGTGTGTCTATCAAATACAATTGCAAAAACACACACTGAGGTTTGTGCTTGCGACATGACGAAATGTGAAAAAGTATGAGGGATATAACTACATGAAACATGTTTTAAGTGCTATATCTGGGTCAGTGTTTGTTGAAAATATTTTCTCTGGTAGCAGATTCAGTTAAATATGGAGTACAACGCTTTCCAGCTCTCTTTGTGTTTGTATTTGACATCAAGTTGGAGAAAAATGGAAGTCAACATGAAAATTAAAGGAAGAACAAGAGACATCAAACACGACCCTTGATTAATACATGTGAATAATATCTGTTTTATGCCAGAGATGTTTTAGCTCTTGGCGAAATTAAGAGCAAAAATAAAAAGTGTCATAATTTTGAGCATTTTCTTTACTTTAGCAAAGAAAGAAAGAAAAATAGCAACTGAACATCTCATGAACCCTAAACTGAAAGATCAACTTTACATGGCCAGACTATTTTGAACAGTTCATAACTATCTTTAACCAAAGATTCGTAACTAAGAAAGTCTGCATTCATGCATTTTGCTGTTAGCTGGTAAAACATTTACAGCTTCAGTATCTCAACATCAACAAGCAAATCACTTCAAATCAAATCCCCAATACTGGAAGTGCTGATACAAATCCTTTGAGAGAACACATAATAATCAGCTCCCATTTTAAATGAAGAGGGCTGTTAGGGAATGGGGGGGGGAGAAAGAGAGAGAGAGAGAGAGAGAGAGAGAACAACAACAATAATAATCAAAACATTTCAAATTTCCCAAGAGGCAGAAATCAAGCTGAGGCCGGGGCAGTAGTAGATGCCGAAACCAAGCGAGAGTGTGTGGGTTGGCCTTTGCAAACACTCCATCTGCCATTGCAACAGATTGGACTGCAGTTGAGTGGAAACTAACTCAGCAGACAGTATAGCTGCTGCTCCTTCCTGAACGACTTGGTATGCAAATGTGTGTCCAGCTATTTGATTGTTTTGTTAAGCAGTTGAATCTGTAGCCTTTACCGTCCACAGAGATCAATAATGTCACACTGATCGGCCAGTGTGGTCGAGATGTGTGCGCTTTGGCAATGCTTCAGGCCTGGCAGACAGTTCCTCCATTTACAAACCTGTACTTAAGATTGGTTGGACTCAGGGAAGCTAAAGATTGTAGGCAAGTAAATGTTAAGTCACAGTTGCTTTACTTGTAATCAAACAGTAGTCATCCAAAAAAAATGACAAAAGAGTTAAAAGAATATTTGTTAACTCTAGCACCGTTTGAGCAGAACATCTGATTTAGATTGTGAAAAATAATGGAAATTAGACTTGAAATAAAGTTACCAAACCATACCAATATTATTTATAAAGCACTTTAAACACCCGCAGGACCAAAGTGCTATACACAATCATAAAATACAAATGATCAATCATAAAACAATAAGCAAAATGGTATATAAAAGTAGTAACACAATTAAATAAAGTAAAAACAAGTCAACAGCTCAGATTGTGTTAAAAGCCAAGGAAAAGAGATGGGTCTTAAGAAGGGATTTAAAATCAGAAAGTGAAGAGGCCTGTCTAATGCCCAAGGGAAGGTCATTCCACAGCTTGGGAGCTGCTACAGAAAAAGCACGATCCCCTCTTTGTTATGTGCAAATTCTGGTATTTTAAAGATTAAAATGGGTTAAACATTTCCACGTCTTTGTCCGCCACAACATAAACCTTTTGAAACCAGGCTCTTCCATCCAGACTGGTTTCTGTACATTCCCATCACCCCCAAACAGCACAGCTTGCTCAGCAGACAGGAAACAACAGCACATCAACGAAGCTTCTGTGAAAATAAAATGTCTTATTTCAACACAAACTGTGGGAGCATGAGTCTGGTGTGTTTTTGGTTAAAACGTGCGTGTTCTGCCTTTAGTGATGCATCTTGAGGGAGATGATTGACGATTAAAGATAGACTTCCCTCCATAGCACAGCAGCAAGAAAGTAGAAGTAAAATGCACGGTGTAGTAAAACGACTTCTATAGGTACGCTTTAAAATAAGGTTACGTGAGAATGTAAATGTAACTCCTTACTAACCTCCTTTGGTTGTACAATTATGCTAAACTTTCTTTTTTTAGGCCATCTCCAGTTGCAGTGGGAAAGAGAGTCTGCTCGGCTAAAGGCAGATAAAAGGGAATCCAAGAGTTCACATCAATGAATACGTAGTCTTTAAATACTTTTATGAATTTTGTCCTTGGAATAATGTTGAATATTGACATTTGGATACCCAAGCACCATCTAAAACTAAATGCCTGCTTCCAAATACACCAACATGATTTTTTTTTTAAGCACGTTGACCACAAAAGAACAAAAAAACAAAAGGTTAGGATTCTAATATGGCTACGGGCAGGAAAGCTGCTCTGTTCGTAGCGCCTCTTCCAAACGTCCTTTAAAGCTGTACTTTTCACATGCACATACCACTTTTAATATGTTCGGTTCAGAGTAACATTGATTTCAGACGCACTCTTACAACTGTCAGCTTAAAAAATGAATAAAAATGTGAGACTTTTTGAGGGGAAAGTCCAACTTTTGTGGCCTTTCTGATCGGGAGCCACAATTTCCGAGTTCTGACTGCAAATGGAACGCAACATGTGTTGCTGCGTTTAGAAGTCAATTCATTAGACACAAAATTTTTATACTCATCCAAATACAGGTAGAAAAAAAACAAAACATTAAACCCCTCATACACAGCAGCAGCACACATGTATTTACTGAGCTGTTTCTGTGGTTTGGGTCACCAGCATCTTTGCTGTTTTGGGGAACAGAAATCTTAGCTGACTTGGCTGTACTGATAGACGGTTTGTATGCTATGTATACCTTTTGTATGTGTTACTCTGTTAATGATTTGTGGTATGCCAGGCTCTTTTTTAGTGTGATGTGTATGTATAGTGCAAGCTCCCTTATTTTGTTCTGATCAATAGCCTTCCTAAGAAGTTTGTACACCTGCTTCAGGTTGTCTGAAGTCACTCGCCCTGTTGCTGTGTTCACCTGCGACTCTGATGAAGACACAAGTGATGCTGAAACGTTGGTCTCTGTAAATTTGCTTAATAAAGCTGAAAACTGATCAGTGACCTTCAGCCCTTTCTGCCTTTGTTTAATTGAGGGTTATCGCCCACACATACTTTGCCCAAAAGGTCATTCTGAATATGTTCTGCTCCCACAGGTCATCATGCGTTTGCGTCTCCTCTTCACTGAAGCAACTTCTTGATATGGCTGTAGGATCCGGGAAGGATCCAAGCTTTCAATGATGGTCACTTCAACACCACATCAGAAGAAGGTGAAGTGAGATGTGTGACGCTTTGATTCATCCAAGAAATATGCCATCACCGCTGCAAGGTCGGACCAACGGTGTGACTGAAAATCACACATTTTGGTTTTGTCTGTTTTTCTACCTGCAAAATTTTTCAGACATTTCTCTCTACAAAAAAAAACAGACCCCTGGAGGACAGACCTTTGTACGGTTCTTTGTTATGATTCACCTCCCATGATTTTACCCGGTTTAGGAGCAAGAGCAAAAACTATCTGGAAACCTTTGTCCAATATGTACCTCTCCGTTGTCTAAGCAGAGTTCATAATGAAGGACCTCAAACCCATAGAAGGTTGTTTCCCAGACTGCCAACCAAGTTCAAAGCTTTCTCCTTAGATAAGAGATCAAATAAAGCAGACATTTTCTTACAGAGTTACACCAAAGTCTAGAAAGCCAGCGGAGCTTGATCTGTGCAACAATTGCTGAATTAGACACCCTTTTCTGCAACAGCAGAAGACGATTTTGTTTCTTCATTCATTGGTCCTGGTATTTGTTAGTTCCTTTATTTATTTTCAATGAATATGTAATAACCTATGAATTTCTTCAGTTATTGATCAGCTGTAAACCTCATTTACAGATCTGACAGGAGTAAGAAAAACATGCTTGAAGAGAAACTAATCAGTTTTCTATAGCAAAACGTCCATGTTTAGACTACCATTCCCGGGTCTCAGGAGGTAAATATATATTAGCTTGATTTATAATACATTTACAATTCGACTCTTCTCTCTGGAAATAAATTAAAACACTGACAAATAAAACTTCTGATATTTTTCAATGTATAAGATAAATTGTATGATATAAAAAGAACTTACTTCACATTGAGAAATATTTGGGACTAATTGGTTAATTAAAAAGTAGTAGCATCAACTGCAAAATAAGAAATTTAAATAAAACCCAGCCTTTTTCTTCCAGTCTGCAGTAATGTTTAACAGCTGTTTCTATGAGCAAATTTATGAAACTCACTAAAGATAAATCCTGTTTCACTGCAGATAAGAACAACATTTACTGCGTGTCAGTCAGCCTTGTGCACATATGAATGCATTCGGTTTGTTGCTTTTGTGCATCAGCAATGCACCGCTCTCCTCGGTGTGACGAAGCTCCTCATCTGCAGAATGAAAGGTCACCATGTCTGTGAAAGGCAATGAGGTTCACAAGTAATCGACCAGCTAGGTCAGAATATTAAGGCCTGGGCCTGTTTCGTCTAATTGACCATAACTATTTTAATTGATTAGTTTCCTGTAGGATGCAAATGCAAATGTCAAAACAACTATGTGCTGTAAAACATAGCTTTCAAGAAACGTTAAAAGGGGTCATTTCTAACTTATGTGAGTATACGACACATCCCACATGGACTTTAAACTGAATATTTCATCTAAGCAGTGCTAACTAGCTGAACTACAGAGATATAAAACAGATTTGCAGATGGTGGTGATGACAAGCAAAATGTATTTCAGTCTGTTTAGCTAGCTTGTGAAAAAGTAACATGACCCCCCTTCAAATAAAACAGATGCGTGGGTAGTGGGTTTGCAAGTATTTGCCTTTCTGTGCTGTCTGGATGCTTCAGTCCAGACAACCTTTTTAAGATCGTCTCATTGCCAGAAGGTTTTAAATGTTGAACAATGACCTATTTTCTTCTGAAGCTTCTCGCTTGCTGTTCCCACTGGTAGCAATGAAGCTCGTGTGCATCCAGCCGACAACCTCTGAAAACTTTTGGCACTCCTGGCAAAAATCCCAAAGTAAATTAAAATGTAATTGCAGGACTAGGATTTTAAATTGAAAAATTTTGCAATATCCAGCCTTTAATTTGAACATATTGATCTAATGGGTTGAAAAAAAATCCTTTATTAAAAAGGAGCAATAAGTGAAATTTCACCAATAGGTGAGCTGTTGAGCGCTGTCTGTATACCAAAACAAGATACGTGACAATCCTTCCCCCTCTCCTTCTCCCCTATGCCCACATTTGCAAAGGATGAATACACAGCAAAACCGCATCACCTTTCGGAGGAATACGTCTAGTGAAGTAGTCAGTAAATCATAATTTTATAATGCTGTTTAGTAAGAGAATGTTTTGATCCGCTGGGCGTGCTCTCCGCCATTTTGCTCGTACACTGCTCTGACGGCGGCATTTCATGGGCAGGGCGGGGCTAAGCCCTGAGTGGCAGCTGTTCACATGGACGTACATGCACGCATGCGCAGTCAGCCCGGCTATGTAAACAAGAGACTGGAGAACAACACACAGAGACGGTGTGTGACGTCAGACCATATTCCATCTAAAAAGATGCATTTAGTTCTTCACAAAACTATTTTTTAAGTTCCATCTAAAATAATGACATTTTGCTTATTGTTCCTTTAAATAATTGCATTACAACACTTTAAATCGTTATTTAATAGAAGCAAATTTTAATTAATGATTATTCGATATTTTTCCTTTTTATTTATCCTCAATAAGAGTTAAGTTACTAGAGCCGCATCTTTAACCCAAGGGGTGCTGAAACTAATGTCCCCCTATGGGGATGATACAGTTTATCTCACCGACATTAATAATTGTATGATTGTTAAAGAAGTTTATGTGCTCATTTCCTCCAGTGTTTAGGTTTTGGATCAGCCAATCAGCTCTCTCCATTTCCACCATCTTCCCTGCTTAAGACACTGAGACTAAAAGTCCTCCTCACTACTGCTAACATTTTTTCACTTTAGCTGTTCTCTTAAGGCTCAGGATGTTTTGTGAATAACTTTTATCATACCAAGGTAAAATGCTAAAATGACGTCACTAAGAGCGACTTTTAGGATTCGTTGTGAATACCGGCCCTGGTGGCCAGTGCTTAAAACTTAAAATGGGTCGTTATTGGGTTATTCACCAGGATAACGATCTAAGCCATAATACCACATCTTCATACCCCCTTTCAGACATAATCAGTAAATTATACACATTATTTATACATTTATAATTTCATTTGATTGTCTGAAATCATTAATTTCATGTTATTAATGGTTCATCAGAAACAAAAATCTTTTTATGGCTAAATCATGAGCCAGACCTAAATCTTTTATACAAGCCTTGGGTTAAGCTGAAGAGGATATTTCTGCATTTTCTTCTGTCTGATATCAGTTTAAACAACTGCACATTTTTCCATGTTTTTTTTGCAGGAGTGTCATCACATTTGGAGGGGGCTGTACCTTTAGTAACCAAGCGCACGTTGAACATCTGTACTCGGTCCAAACCGGAACTTCCTGTAGTGCGGGTGGAGATGGTTTGAGGATCCGCCATCATTGTTGGGTCCGACTTCCTGCGGAGGCCGCTGCTCAGGGTCGTGTTGTTGGTCGCCGATAAGAGTTGTTTGAACACTTCCTGTGATTTCAAGCTGCTAACAATACCAAAGAGCCGAACAAAGGAAAAATCTGATAAAAAAATTTTAATCTGGAGCACTTAAGCTGGTGAAGAACTGGATCGTCCACACATGCCTAATAATAGAAGTAAGGCAGATTAAACACGTTTTGAAGACCGAGAACAAAACTACTTTGATCCACGCTGGAAGAAGACATTTATATTAATGGTGTTACTGTGCAGTTTTTTAGTCTGGAGACCAAATCCTTGAACCTCCAAAACAAAATCCATGCAGGAAACTGAGTCTTCTTTTTTCAATCAATTTCCTTGATTTTTTTTTTTCCCCTGACCGACACTAGTAAGCTGTTGCCATGGTAGTTCAGATGAAGCAGGAATAATAATTGTTTCACCATAGCTGTGTGTGAATTATTAAAACCTAGAAGGCATGAGTGAGCTGACTGGGATGCAGAGAACAAAATGAGACAGAATGAGGACCGAGGTTTCTTGTGCATTTCGTTTTTGTGTTCTCTCTTCACAAGCGTCAGAGGCCGCAACCTTAAAGCGCAAGAGTCAAGTCTGACCTCCAAGATTTACAGAGCTACTCCCAAACATTAATGACCAACAAATTGTGTTTCTAAATTAACACGTAATGAATTTTACATAATCGAAATTTAAAAGGGATCGGATTTTTCAAAGCAGCACTCATTCTCTCACCCACAGATCCTCTTATTAATAATTTATCTAGGTGAAAAAGCTGCATCCAGAACTAAAATCGCCACACAACGGCCCTCTGCAAAACACAACAACAAGTACAGTGACACAAGCCTAATGCTAAAACAACACAGTGAAGACCGGAAAACAGGCTAAAGAGTCAAAGCGCAAAAAGTTCTAAATCAGATCATTTATTCTCTCTTGATCTCAAGCAAACACCAGAAATGTTTCGGTACAACTTAAAGAAAATGGAGAACAGCCCTTCTGGCGCAGGCAATAAATTACAAACACATCCCTACCGTTCACAACAGCAAAGTGACATACAGTATGCAAATCAGAAAGATATAAAAATATATATTTACAGCGCTCTGTTGGCTTGCTTAGTCAGGTCCCACCTGATTTAAGGGTACCAGCTTTAGGAGCTGTACTTGCAGACCAAAAACAAAAAAAACATCTCATCTACACCCTAACCAATACAGGAATAAAGTTTTATTTCATGAAAAGAAAGCTCCACTACTGGAGCAATTTCTAAAGTTGAACAAAAAAAGTCAATTTTAATCGCCTTAGTGACTGAATGCTAAAGAAGAAGGCTGGTATCGTTTTCTGTTCAGCGGCTCCAGTTATTTAACGCCGAGCACCAGGGTTGTTGTTGTTTTGGGGGGGTTTTTTAGCACTGAGACTCAACATAGTCCTCTTCTCTGGGAGGTCTCTTCTTTCCATAGTCGTACTCATCCTCAGAGTCCTGGAAGAGACAAGATCAGGAAGCAAATTAAAACCTTGATACAGGTAAATGTAGATCAGTATTTTCACATGACCTCAGGTTCTGGTGTCAGACAACGAGGGTATGCAATAGTAATTTGCTGAAACGTGTCTGGTGGACATAACCATTCAAGCTATTGTGTTGAAGTGGAACACTGCAAAACGTACCGTTAGATATGAGTCGTAGCACGCGGTAAAACACGTGTTTCGTGGCTGTGGGTGGCTGCCATAGTCCTCTCTGATGGATGGAGAATACACAGCAGTTGTTATTAATGAAAACAATCACACAACATGTGCCGCCTCACACCGTTTAACCTGGTATGTGCGTTTGAACGGTTTACCATTTAACACCATTCCCGTCACGCCTATCAATTTCATATTCAAGCAAACCACCGTGTAGCGCAGCACGGCATAATAAAAGGAAAAGAAACCAATTAGTTTTATTCTAAAGTGACATATTCAAACAAGCTACAATCAAGATCTATAAAATGACCATTTCCGACTTCATGAGATATCGGCACATAAAGGAAACCGACGCATCAGTGCTAAGAGCTGTAATTCTTGGAGAGACTCCCTCCAAATGTAAGTGAGTCCCTACAGACCTTAGCGTTTGAAAGCCCTGCTGCTTAGTGCTTCCTCGCTGGTCTGGAGTTGTGAGTGGTGCATATGCTTGACTGTCTCCGCTGCTCACATCATGAACATGCATATCTGTCTAAGCCTGACAGAAGACTCCCCCTTCACGCTCCCAAAGCCGCGGTGCTCGCTCTGCGGCCAGGTTAATCTTGAAAACTATGGTTGGGTCTGCAGTTTTAGGTTTCGCTTCTTAAGTCAAGTGAAGACAAGTGAAATATTAGATTATATCAGGGCACAAAAAGTGATCAATTATTAAAAGGTTATTAAATTGACAAATGAATGATGGATGGCTTCTGCCCTGTGCTCTAACTAAATGCCTGTTAAGCAGAAAAGGAAACATTAAAGATGAAGGAATCCTGTGCAAAGCAGCAGGTTTTAAAAAGCCCTTTTAAGAAAAAACTTTGATTCTTAAAGGCATTTTTCGTAGATAACTGTGTTGCTTCTCGTGTTTAATAACGAGTATACATTGCAGTATAGAGCATGCACCCCAATTGGGCCTGTAACTCCCGACTCCTAAGCTGACCTGCTTTTGTTACGGGGGATATGAAAAGACCTTTATTCAAAGAGACCTTTATGCGCTGCAAAAACGGATCTAGAAATAAGTCAAATGTTCTTAAAATTTCTGTTTTTGTCCTAGATTTGAGCAGGTAAATAAGATTATCTGCCAACGGAGTGAGTATTTTGACCCCTAAAATAAGATAATTAGACATCCTGCACTTGAAATAAAATGGAGATGAATTGTTCCCATTTTAAGTGCAAAAGTTAAAATGAACTTATTCCATTGGCAGATCATCTTATTTACCTGCTCAAATCAAGGACAGATACACTCGTTTTAAGAAAATATTACTTATTTTTAGTTCCGTTTTTGCAGTGTGTTGGTACAATCCAGCAATTTTCAAAGTTGGACCATAAGGACAGTAAGAGCACCTTTGCTCATCCTCAACAACATAACTCATGAATTAGAGCAGGGGTACTGAGGCAAAACTAATCAACTTTCTGAAGAGCCTCACGGCAAACTTCAGCACTGGTTAATATTGAACAGGCAATCAGACGTGTAACTTCCATAGTCCTGAAAGACAGGAGTCGAAAAGAACAACAGCTGCTCTTCTCAGATTAGGAAGCTACTCCCTTCCATTTGAAGCCACATTATAGATCAATCATTCGGAGACGGGTGTTGATTCAGAGCACGTTCCTCCAAGATGCCTGACCTTCCTTAAGCCAAATCTTTAACTTAAACCTCAGTTCCTGTTTAACCTCCGTCACATTAGCAATCCAGATGCAGGATCTATCACCGTCCAAGGCTGACTAGACTGTCATTGTCCCCAAGAGAGCAACTGCAGTGATAGGTAGAATAAATTTACTCACCCCTCTGTGACCTCTATGGGTGATCTGTAGGCCTCTGATTGGTTGCTCTGTTTCTTGGGACAGAACATCCGTCCAATCAGAAAGAAGGTGATGAGGCCGGAGGGGAGGAGGATGAAGGCGAAGAGGATGGCAACATCAGAGAAGCGGATGGTGGGTACTGAGGAGAGCAAGAATGTCGGTGTCGTTGGGTATGAATTATCATGGTGTTTATCATCGGGTATACACAGGACATCACTCCCAGAATAAAAAGTCATAACTATATTCTCCTTCAGAGAGAATAGAAACATTTGAGAGACATATTTTAAGAACTTGAATGCACCATTTCAGAATGAACAGTTTTTTGGTTCACATGTCAGAATTGACATGTGAACCAAAAACGCAGAGGAGTGAAAGCTGCAAATCAATGACTCGATGCAATCTGCTGGGTTTCCTTGAATAGAAAACGTTTTAAACAATCTGTCTGCGTGATTCAACTGAACTGACTTTGTGAAGTGCCTTGAGACCATGTTTTGTGAACTGGCTCTATACAAATAAACTGATTTGAATTGAAATGCAGTTTTAAAAAACCTTAACTACTAAAATTCGGAAGTGTGGTGCGCATTTCGATACAGCTAAGTAAATACTTTCTAGAAGTAGCTTTTGCTTCTATTCTTTAATAGTATGTCTCCACCAGCTTTGCACATCTGGAGAAAGAAATGTTATTCTTTGGAACATCAGTTTCCAACTCTTGCCTCAGATTCAGTCTGGACATTTGCTCGGCTATTCTAGCAGTTGAATAAGGGTGGGTTGAATCCATTCTGTTCTACCCTATGCTGTATTTTTGGGGTTGTCATCCTGCTGGAAGTTCAGGCTCCACCAGAGTCGCAGGTATTTTGGAGCCTCTAACAGATTTTCACCCTGCATTACTTTGCATTTAGCCCCATACATCTTTCCATCAACCCTGACCCGCTTCCTTGAACCTACAGTAAAACATGCCCACAGCATGATGCTGCCAATCCCATGTTTCCTGGTGGGGATAATGTGTTCAGGCGGATTTGTAATGTTATTTTATCTCCCACAAAAAAAAAAACACATTAGGGTTGCATCAGACTACAGCAACTTCTTCCCCATGTTTACTGTGTCCTAAACAAGAAATTTTCTGAATTTCTTTCAATGATGGATTTCTTGTCAACAAACTTAGATTTTTATTTGAAAAATATGATATGCTTCTTTTTGTTGTTGTATCATACAAGATCCCAATAAAATACATTGAGTCTGTAGGTTTTATGTGACAAAATGTGAAAAACTTCCAGGCGTATAAAAGGCAAGTAAGATGTGCAAACGTAGCCGGGGAGCTTAATCAGTGCTGATACTGCAGGCACTGAAACAGACGAGAGGAGTGTGATATTCCCCAATTAACCATAGAGGTAACTTTCATGTGACTAGTTATACTGCCAGACATCCTCTGGAAAGCCTGACAAATTTGAGCCGTAATGCTGACATCATGACATGTTTGCCTAAATCTGCAAGCTAAGGAAATATCTAGCCAGCGGCAGAATCCCAAGCGCTCGTCACAGAGTCGTCTCTGGATGGACACAATTAAGCCAATGGGAATTTTATAATGAATAAAGTTTGAGAGAATTAAAAATAGATTTTTTCAAATTATCTCCAAATAATTATTTTGATTTGACAACTGCTGTGACAAATGCAGCAAAAAACAACAACAAAAAAACAGACATATTTATGTGACTGAAGAATCTAGCCCTATGTAACAACTTTCTATCCGTTTTTGGATCGCCTCTTACCCTTTGGGGTAACTGTGAGTACAATGTGAGAGTTCGGGGATCCGTAGACATCCGGAGGGTTTGAGACGTCACATGTGTATGTCCCATTATCGTTGAGTGTGGCGTTGATCAGCGTGATGGAGGCATCCCCACGTGCCGGCCGTCCCTCCCATCGGATACGACCACTAAACTGACCGCTGGTTGGAGGAAATGCTCGAGAGGAAAACTGGAAAAACTGCAACGGAAGAAAAAAAAAACATACTTATTTGTTTTAACCAAGAACAGGTGGTAAAATAAAGTGAAGATTGAGCAAAGGTTGTGCACTTGTATTCATGAGCTGCAGGAGAAAGGGAGAAGATTTTAATCCAGTGTCAGAAAAAATAACACCTGGAAGCATAGAAATAAATGATGAGCTCGCTTATTCACAGTGAATAAAACCAGTCGGCACAGAACTCAACTTGTCTGGATCAACAGATGGTGGTGGGACATTTTTTGGCAAGGTTTTTCATAACAGAATCCACAAAATAGGACAAAAACTCTCCAATAGCGACAGACAAAGGACGTTCGTGATTGTGCAAAAAATAAATTAATTAAAAAAAATCTGCAGATGCCAGGAAAACATAATTTCACTCTCGAGTTGACATTTACCGCATCAGTTTGTTAACAACAACAAAAGTCACTGTGTCAGTTCTGCGTTATACTGACCAAAACCCCTTCAAACCTGGGATTCAGAGTACGAGGATGTTGTGTGTGTGTGTGTGTGTGTGTGTGTGTGTGTGTGTGTGTGTGTGTGTGTGTGTGTGTGTGTGTGTGTGTGTGTGTGTGTGTGTGTGTGTGTGTGTGTGTGTGTGTGTGTGTGTGTGTGTGTGTGTGTGTGCAGGGAAGGAAAGGCTGCTTTAAAACAGAAAGACAAAGAATTCAAACTACAGACATAAATTAGATTTAAGTGACTATAGTGATGTAGGGCATGACCTTTTTCTGACTTTAATGCTTAAAAAGAAAGAATTTGTTAAATTTGAGACAATAATCAGAAATATAAAGGTGCTTTTATAATCCTTCTGCATTTTATTAATTATTTTTATTCCTTATTTTATGTGCACACAGCCACACTGGATACTGCTTGGCCAGCGCCGACGTTCCAAGGCAGAACTCTGGCTTCAGCAGGTTCTGGTGTATTTCCGACAAGTCCGGTAAACTTACAAAATCCGACTTCCCATTACTAAGATAACGCTCCATTATCAGCACGTATGAATAATCTCCATGTGACAGTCATCTATACTGTCAAAGCCAAGCTAATGTTTTCAGTAGTTACTTTTATGAGCATCAAGTCAAATTCTTCCAGCTGCTTCTGCTTTAAATCTGTAGATCAAGCATTTTGTTCTCCTTAGGGCTGTGGAAGTAATGGATTTTATCATTCAATTTTGATTTTGGCTCCAAACCAAGACATAAACAACTCAATGGGGGAAAAAAATTCTCGATTTGAAAAAAATATATATATATTTTATCCTATTCTGATAGAAGACAAAACGCAAGCATAATAAGTATGATAACATTGATTGCTATAATCCTTATTATAATTTTTGTTCCATAATCAAGCAGTCCTAATTCCTGTGGCTACAAGAGTAAATACACAAACACAGTTAAAGCCAGCAGTGTTTGCCTTACAGGCTCCAATGACAGAGAGTTAGGCAAAACAAATCTGTTCCAGGTATTCAGGGGGTTTAAAACATTGGTGTAAATAGCCATGATATCTTCTGAAATGTTCAGTCTGGTCTGTTAACAGCTGTAAAGATCAGTTAGTCCACCGAAGGGTTCGTGAAAGTTTACAGTAAGTCTGTCTGAGTAAAATTTACTCAGATTGAAGAAAATCTTTTTAGGAGGGAAAAAACTATCTGTTTCTGAGTCAATTTTCTTCAGTTTGAGTAGATTTTACTCAGACAAATTTATTGTGTTCATAAACTTAGCATTTTATACGTTGAAATAAAATCTGACTACTTTTCTTTTCCTCCTTATTTTATGTCAAAAATGCTGCCTGCTCCTAATAAAACAGTAGTAGTAATTTAGGATCAGTAAGGGTGATAAAATTACATCTGTCTCCATAACGATATTTCAATATGCAGCTGGACAGTAATAATAATCATTTCACTCACATAGCAGGACTAAGACTAAAAACTCCTAAGATGACAATTAGCTGTAGAACGCTGCTGGACGACCACTGAAAACTCACATTGTTTTACTTACGGAATGATTCACTGAAAGATGTCCCAAAAAGATATATGCAGACCTCAAAACCTTAGTCAACATGAGCAAAATAATCGAAATGACAAAAAAAAACATTTGCAACTAAAAAAATTATGCAGATTTTTTCAGTAATGGGGGTGGATTTAATTTAGTTATGGGCGCTGCACAGCTCACTGGTAGAGCAGGTGCACCAATATGGAGGCTGTAGTCCTCAACACAGCTGCCAGGTTCGATTTTCAGCCTTTTGGCCATTTAGTGCATCTTCCCCCTTCTCTCTGCCCTTCTTCCTGTCAAGCTACTGATGAAAGGCCACTGGAGTCACAGAAACCTTTAAAACCGGAAAAAAAACATCCTTCTTGTTATTCTTTGCCTCTTTTCCTTTCACCTACAGTTTTCCTTTTGTCTGTCTCCAGTTTTGTGTTTAAAGGAACTGAACTTTTTATCCCCTTGAATTACCTGCAACCGTGTTTTGTTGGTTCGTGACAAAAAAACAAAAAACAAATAAACAGATGTGCATGTTAGACTCCATCACCGTCTAAGGCGGATTATATGATGTAAATTGTCACATTTCCGTACCCCAAACTTCTCATGTCTGGGAACGGTCTACATTTGGCCGTGTCTTATTTTCTGTCCAAACTTTTCACGTGAAGATGATCCAAGTAAGATTGAAAGATTGTTCAAATGTTGTGTGCTGGCTTCTCTCCATTCACCTGCTGAGTGGTAGCTAGCTTCCTCCCTTCACGCTTTTGTAGTGGAGAACACCGGTTTAGTGGAAAATGGTAAATCTGGACGTCCATTTTAAACACAGCTATGTGGAACAAAACGGGGAACAAAGAGGACACTTTCATTTTAATCCCATTACCAAAGAACGTGGCATTCTGGAGCGTCTTTGGTCATCATAAGAAAATGGATACCAAAACCAAAGGGCTGATAAGTATGCCAGCAAAAGAATCATGTCATTACCATTTCTATTTTCCTTCTGATGACCACCATCCTAATTGACTAAAACTGAGAGAACTGATCCATGCTGGTATTTGCTACCATTTGATAATAGCACAATGATCCAATTTTTAAATTATGTTAAAAAAAAGTGTCACGTCTCACATAAGTATCAAAAAGGAATTAACATAACATACAGGCAGAGCTGCTTTTATGGATAACATTCTACTGCACCTTTTCTGAGCTTTCATTCATTAATATTGATGAAATCAAGATCACACAACAAATGTCCCCCTGTGTGGTGTTTGAGTCGCACTTCTGCATCCACAAGCGAGCACAAGGCTGAGTAAAGTGTCAACAAGAATAGCCCTGCATGGCTTCCCAATAAAAAAAAAAAAAAAAAAATCACATAATGGCAAAAGCAAACACCAGAGTAAGCACAGCCACTGATAACTTTTATGGTTTTACAACTGTGTGTCTCTACTTTCTAAGAGACTGATTGCAGGCCTGTACTGATAAAGCCAATCATCCCAACACATTGTAAATCACGTAGACAGCCGAGACAAAAGCCTGGTCTGAAAACACACGTTAGACCTAAACGACAACCTTATATAATATGCAACGTACTGCGACGTGACATAATGTCTTCAACTGGGAACACCTGGACACATCTGGAGCTTTTAGAAGGAAAACCTTTGCTTTCTGGCCTGAAGAAGTGTCTTGTAAGCAGAGTCCAATAGACAAATACTCCAATTACCCTCCTTTTCTCCAAATATTTGATTGTATATTCAGCCTCTCTCCCCAATCTGCAAAGTTTATTTTCAGTGAGACAGAGGTAATTACGCAAGCCACTGAAGCACTGCAGCAACGCTGATTGACACTAAAGCTTTGGCAGCAAATTGATATTTTCTGACAGAGGTTTTTCACATGCTTATTCATGGCCTCTCCCAGGGTGATATACAGCCAGGGGCCCACGGGCCAATAAACCAACCAAAGTCGCTAATGAAAATGGGTGGAAAGTAATTGAGGGTTTAGAAATAAAAATTAAAAACTTGTAGACTGCACCATCTGAGGCGCATATCAGAATCCAGCTCCAATAAAGAGAAAGAGGCTTATAGCCCAGGCACAGAAAAACCATCTGCTTGCATCTTCTCCATCTTCTTTCTAATTGCTGTACGTTCTCCTAAATTCTTAGCGACGACAACTTTGTCTTAAACGACCCGACCAACAGCACTCCAGACTAGCAGAACCACAATGCATTAGCCTCCATTTAACTGAGTGCTCCTATAGGAAATAACAGCATATAGGGTTGCAGCGACCACAGTGCAGAGTCTCACAGTCCAAATGCAATTACAAGGAACCACACTTGATGGCTACTTCCAAGTACAACGGAGCGGCTTCATGTATGTGGTGCACTCTTTGTGGACCGGAGAGTGAATGTCGGCTTAAAGCGGGCAGGGTTAAAGGACTGGACGCAGTTATGGGTTAGAGTGGATAAGTCTTTCAAACAAGACCACAAAATGCGTTGCAAAGGAAGCGGCAGCAGGGTGGGTGGGCCGGCCGACAGCTCCGGACACAAACGACAGAAAGGGAAAAACAAACCTGGACAAAAGCTCAGCATGGACTAATACATCAAATACGCGGGTAAAAACAGTCTTTAAATCAAAACAGGGAATGAAAGTCCTTCAGCTATTGCCATCCCCATAAAGTAACTAGATATTCAAACGAGACACTTTCCAGTACAACGACTAGAGCCTGAGCTTTTATTTACGTGTAAATTTAAGCGGGATGCCGGAGATTGTGTGTTTTTCTGGTTATATGTGTTGGTCCGTCAGTCTGATAAAAAACACAAGTAGATTTAGTCAAGTCAAGGCATCTTTATTTGTCTCCCTTAGGAGACATTTGTTTCAGACAGACTGTTTTAGTGCACTGGCACATATTGCACTCATTTCGTAACTTCACATAGATAAATAAAGCCATTCCTATTTTTTTAAAACAATTATTCAATAAAAACGCTTTATTAAAAACAATTACTTAAAAAGGGTTAATTGAAAGCCAAATTTAGTGTCCTCCTCATTAAAAGAAAGATAAAGCAACCCGTGTTCCTCCTACACCCTTGCATACGCCATCACACAACCGAGCTGATTATTGGAGAATTAAATATGTCTCTTTCCAGGTTTCCTGGCTGACCGTTTACCTCGTACTAAGAGCTCATTAATGAGCTTAACTGATGATGGGATGAACAAATGTTTGTGCTGGTTGCATTTACATAGGAAAGTTCTGTACCTTCTTCCTAAGTTTAGATGTATACAGTGTTCAGAGAGCAGAACGTGAGAAGTATCTGATAAAACGCTGTCTGCCTGTCTGAGGGCCGCCTGCCCAAATTGTTCCTGGGGAGGAAGAGCAGCTGTTGTAGTCAGAAGTTTTTTTTCTGCTGTCTTGATCAATCTTAAAATTTGAGGCCTTGATTTGACAGTTATATTACTAAACAAGCAGGTGATGCCATACTGTATTAGACTCAAAGGTTGCACTGTAAAAAAAAAAAAAAGAAAACACACCATGGTGGATCGAGGCTTTCCCTTTGCATTGGCCAGCTGAGGGTACGGTATCATCAACGATAACTCTCAGGTGTCTGAAGTTGTTCACCTGCTGGATGTTGTGCTTATGTACGGCCAGCAGGAGGTGATCCCCAACTTACCTGGGATCCACCAGCATCTCCACCGTTTTTTCTGTGTTCATTTGGAGGTGGTGAGTGTCACACCACATCAAACTAGTGGTGTCTTGATACAGATACTGGTATCGGGCCTCATACCAATACCAATACCAATACTGGTATCGTATCGGGCCCGATACCAGTATCAAGTACTCATACTCGCACTTGCAGAAGCAACCCAATACCAATTTTCCTCCTGGGCTGGGCTGCGCTGGAACTCAAAGGCTAGATACCACACTATACCAGGTAGTGGTGCTAGACACCAGGAGGTTGTTTGCTGACCCACCAAAAGAAAAAGAAGGAGAGAAGATAAGTGAAGCTCTAGCCGAATTCATCACCCTTGATGGTCAGTGGTTTTCAGTATGCAATGATTGTGTTAAGTTATTTGTGATCTATAAGTATCAATTTATTAAGTACTCAGTATCAACTTGGAATCGACAAGTATCTAAGCTGAAGTACTTCTACTCGGTCTGGAAAAAACTGGCATCGGGACACCCCTACTACAAACACCCCTCCATTGACGACGTACGGCTCCTTGGGTTGGACTCAAGTGTTTAACAGACTGAGCAGGACCGTGTCATTAAATAATTTCCCTGCATATTCATCTGGCTGAGAGCTGACTGTCACTGGTTTGAATAAAACAGGAGAACCGAGGAACACTAGCACTACTGAATGCAGTTTTAATAAGATGGAGTTGAATTTCACCTGTTGCCACCTTTTCACTGCAAACATTAATTTGCGAGTTTGAAACTTGAAAAATATTCAGGACGATAGCACACCAGGTGAGGAAAAGCAACCCCTAATTAAAGCACCAAATTAACCAATTTATGTGTTGCCACCATGCTTTTCAAATGCTGCAATTTCTAGTTTCAGTCAAAATCAGTACATATGGGGTTTAAAGATGCATCCACTTAACTGGAAAAGATAATATTGTGCTAAGGAGAAAAATAGCTTTCTAATAATATGGGAATAGCCAAGATTATTTTCTTTTCACAAATAAAGGTTTCAAGAATCCAGACAGGATTTTAAGGATTATGGAATCAATGTAAAATAAACTAATCCAGGTTCTAGACTTGAATAACAGTTTTTATTTATAGTCTTATTTAAAAAGGGTAGTTCTACTATGAAAATATTATTGAAAAGTTTTTTTCTGTTTTTTTTAAACAGAATGGGGTACGTTGGTCAATATTCTCAGTCATCCAGGTCAGGATCAATCTAAAAAAAGGTTAAAAAATAAAACAAATGGACTTCTATTCTGACACTAAAGACGTTTCGCTTCCCATCCAGGAAGCTTTCTCAATTCAAAATGTCTGGAATAGTGTGGAGTTCCAAGCTTTATAGACCTGCCAGAAAGAAGCTCATACCCCGTTTACACTACCCTTTTTTAACCGTGCCGAGACCGGTCTGAGCTCCGTAACTGAGATAACTTTCGAGTGTAAATGGATCGAGCCAAATCTAGACCAGTTCGATGGGTTTTTCAGTGGCACAGTTCTCAAATAACAAAGAACGCATGAGCAGACCGCGTCATCTCCTTACAGTCTGCTGACTAATTTTGCGGTTTCAGACATTCATAAAATACTAGCTTCCCTACCGTGCCACACGGTTTCCAGTGATGATTCTGCTTAGCAGTGTGATGAACCTCAGCGTCTGTCGTTGTTTCCTGCATCTGTAAATCCTTATTAGACGTTCGTTTGTCTTACCCACATCCCAGAAGCCGACTCCGTCAAGTAAATTCACCAAAGGTTGCCTTCTTCGCCTGACTCTCCGCAAAAAGCAATTATAAGCAAGCATAACTTCCTGAATGTTACGGGCGCGGCCATTTTGATTTGCTTGAGTCCCTCCAATCCTAGAGCAGTAGTACCGTAGATCGTCACTAGGAGGCGAGGAACTGTGCTAGCATGATGTGCAAACGGTCGTCAGAACCAAGCTCTGCATGGTTAACCGATCCAAGCTCGGTCCGAGCTCAGCATGGATCGGTTTAACAAGGGTAGTGTAAATGGGGCTTTAGATTCACATGTAGATTAACCTGGAACTGATCGCCCGAACAATGGCGAGTTGTTAGGCTCATGGAAGACACGTTATCACCTGCATGGAGGTGTGAATTGGGTGAATCTTAGCAGGAATTAAACCTTAAAAAAAAGTGCATCTCAAGGATGAAGGATACTCTCTTGAGGACCAATATGTTCACATGTTGGACAGAGAAGACAGATGGTTTCTCATAAAGTGAGAAAAAAATAACTTTAAACAGAGGAGGACGACTCAGGATTCAACTTTCAGAAACTTACAACACAGCTATAGGTTTAATTCCTGCCAAGATTCACCCAATTCACACCTCCGTGCAGGTGATCACAACATTTCTCCCGTGAGCCAGGAAACGATGAGCCTAACGACTCTCCCTTGTTGGGGCGATCAGTTCCAGGTGAATCTACATGTGAACCTAAGCTCTAACGAGGCCTCGCTTGCAGGTCTAAAAAGCTTGGAACTCCACACTACTCCAGACATTTTGAATTGAGAAAGCTTCCCTGGATGGGAGTCTTCAGCTTCAGAATAGAATTCCAGTTGTTTTTGTTTTTTAACCTTTTTTGGATTAAACAGAATGAAGGTTTCGTGGAATGGATCTTAATGAATCTCCTGTCAGTGTTTACCTTAGAGAGCAGACAGACATCTGTGGAGCAGATTATTAGTGGCTAGCAGTTTGCCAGTTGTGGCGTTCTCAGTGTACTTAAAGATCATACGCTGGTGAAGATTCTCAGTCATCCAGGTCATGGTCATTCCAAAAAAAGTAAAGTCCAGTTGCCTTGTTTTTTACTTTTTTTGGAATTAAAGATCATACAAAAACCGTCAATCGCTCCCTCTACATGCCTTTTCTCTATTGAACACCAGAAATTCTGTCTGTTGTAAAATTATGAGAATAAAGTAGTATTTTTATTAGAATTGTATGAGAACCGACCCCCATTTTGGGAACCCCTGCTATAACACAACATCATTTCAGACCAACACTACTTAGCTTCTGCTGCCAATATAAAAACCATAAAAACACACACCTCCATGATTTCACCTCATGTAATACCTGCACTTTAAACCTGCACAGCATTAATACTAATCTGGTGTAATGCATAGTGTCAACAGCTGCTGCTTGAGTAGAACACTTGACAAACAGACTTTTACATCTCAAAGAGACCATACAAATGGGTTCTGAAACACTCACCGACACTGCTGAGCCTCCAGTCCGTGGTTTGTAAGACCAGTGAACAGACATTTTGCTGTTTGGCGGGCTTGTAGAGGTAAACGTGCATTTCAACCGGACCGTATCACCTTTAGATGCATGGACCTCTCCTGGAGTAATCACTTTGATGGAGGAAACTTGGGAAAGGCCTGGAGATGAAATTAGGTGAGATTACAATGATGAGTGCAGTTAAACTGGAAACATGATATGAGCTGATTCACATGTTCATGAGTTACACAGAAAGCAGAGCAAAGAACCCATTTTGAGTGCCATTTCGCCCACTTTTACACGGAAAAACAACCGATACCGGCGTCTACAAATGTTGTCATACTGTGTGTACGGACAGCACAGCTTCTCACCGGCTGCTCTTCTTGCATTAGGCAGACTTGTTCAACTTCTGTCCATCAAAGGCCTTTAACCACTTCCTTTATTTTCATAGCCACATACTCAAGCAATGGTGCTGACAAAAACTAACACTACTCGCAAGCGGAGATACACAATATTAACAAATCATGCAACATGTGATAATATTGGTGAAGGTTGCGATAATTAAGATTATGACTTGCAATAAACTAAAATCACTAAAGAGAATGAATCTCTTCCTGCTTTTGGTTAATAGCCAACATGGAGCACAGATAAGTATAATAATAATAATAATAAAATAAAAGAGGTGCTTGCAACTCTTTGCAGAAAAATAAGATACATGTGGCATACAAGCGTGGCAACATCAATGATTAGAGGCCACTCTGCTGGAAGATTTTAAGCTAAAAGACTAATGTTTAAATAAAGCACTTTAAACACTGCTGCTATTTTGCTAAACCTAAAACCGTAAGTTAAATCTTTAACTGATGACCTTCTAAAGAAACTACGATTATGAAATAACCAGTTTAGGGGTAAAACAATTCAACAATCATGCCATTCTGTTAGTTTATCACCATGTTGCCGTTTCTGTCTATTCATAATTGAAAACGAACATACAAGCATGAATACTGGTTCACACACAAGCATCATGAGCCCTATATACGGCAAAACAGGTCATCTTTATTGCATTTGACAAAAGTTTTATTCTTCCATGGAGTTTTTTTCATTTTATTTTAAAAAGGTACTGTGCAGCAGCACACACAGGAGCCCAGGATTTCCCGTGTAACCTGACCAGAATCAAGTAAGCATACTGAATGAGAATTACTTCTTAAAGAAAAAAAATAGCCATTACCCGACTATCCTTCATAGCCTTTTAGATGAACTACTTCTCAATGGGATTCTGCTGTAGCAACACATCAACTATATTACATGTTACTACACTGCTGTTTTGATACAAAAATAAAAGCAATCCATGTGCATTTAAAGGCCCTCCAAATAACTACTAAAGAGCATAAAAAAACAAAAACGGCAGTAATCATATAGCCAATTCTGGATGGACACCCACTGGTTTCACAGACTCCAGCAGCTATGATGAGAGCAGTGCATCTAATCCAAAAAGAGCATATGGATCTGTTGAGATAAGCCGGATTTATCTAGAAAGATGAGTGAGTTAACCACACAAACAGAATCATCTCCTCAAAAGTGGAAATCGAGCAGAGGACCCTTGAAAGAGGAAACACTTTAGACACGATGGCTGCTGATAACGTGGCAATTAGGGGCATCAATAGAAACTTGACGGATCATCTGAGGTTGTTCAACTGACACCACGTTTCTGGGCATTTTGAGGTCTTCTAACTGTTATGATGAGAAAAGCTCGAAGGTAAAATAATACACAATAGACCAGTTCATTGTTATTGTGTTGATCCGGGGTTTTCGCGCATGCGCGCCGGACTGGTAGGCAAAAGACGAACACAAAGGCGGACGCAAACAGAAGAAACGACGAGTTCTCGACGTATTTTTCTTCTTTAGATAACGTATCACAAGATCGTTTTAAGAGTAAGTTGATTGCTGATGGTATCAGATTGCCAGATCCACACAGCAAAAGCCTGAAGGGACGGAGCGAGTCTGTGAAATGCTGGCCAAGTGTTACGTATACAGCTGCCTTATAAACACGCAGGCCAGTACAGACGAGAGAGCATGGAAGCATGAAACCACTGGACGGCTACAATTATTTCATATCGGGACATAGACAGCAACCCCCGCGACCCCATGAGGGATTAAGCGGGTCAGAAAATGGATGGATGGATGTTCAGACATGTTTGTGTAACATAATGCGGAGTCTGACACACAGCGCCTCAGCAGAGAGGAAGATCCGCCCGGTAGGTTAAAAAAACATTGTTCACTACGGATTATTTTGGTGTTTTTGTCTTATTAACATTGGTGAGGGTGTCGGCGACGTTGCAGCGTAAACAGGGGCGTAATGCAGCCGCTGTCTGGAGCACATTATTGCACACTGATTGCACGAAGAAAACAAAAATGATGCGGCGTGCTGCTGCTGCAGCGCATCGACTCTGCTTCTCCCGGCCCCGTCTAGCAATCGCCACCTCCCCTCCGCCGCTATTTAAGTAGAACAATGACCAGTGCAAAATTAAGTTGTATTTACCGGAGATGAAATGTAGACTGCACATTCTGTCGTAGTATGATGGCTCCCACAGTCCATTGAGATTGTCTGCCTGCGCTCTTTTCATTGAAATTATCCATTTCTTTCTTCTTTCCTCGTCGTTCGCGAAACGACAGAAACGTACATCCGACAATTTGGAATGCCTCTGAGTGCAACCGGGAGCACAACAAGTCGTAGACATTGTTTAGATTCCAAAAATAAACTAAAAGTACACTCTAAATCACCCGTTTTGTAATGATAGTAGACGGGAACAGTTCTGCTTTTGCCTACCCGGGGGACCCGGATGTAGCGCGGACGTCACGCATGACATCACGCGTGAACTGGTCTATAGTAAAAAATCTCTCAGCGCTAAAAATGGGAGAAACATATTTTTTTCAAAAGGGAGATTTAGAACTAAAACTGTGAAAACTGAATTTAAATGGCTGCCCACAGAATGACACAGCTGGAGTTAAAAGGCCACTTGATCCAACTCAGTATTTAGTTGCAAGAAATTATGTTTATTTGACTCATTTTCTGGTTATTTTTTGAAATTATACACCATGACAACCATCTAAATTCATTGGTATGAATTCAACAGCAGCTGATTTTTGTTAACCATGTGATTTAATAACCAGTAATTGCACCTATATTTGCAGTGCCTTGGAAAACGTTCATACCCCATATATGTTTTTTAAGCAAAAACGTGAACCTGTATCGTGAATTTGTGTTCAAGCCCCTTTATTCTTTTACCCCTACATAAAATCCAGTGGAACTAAACTACTAAATTTCATTTCAATTTTATTTATATAGCGCCAATTCATTAAATATGTCATCTCAAGGCACTTTCCAAAGTCAAACTCAATACGATTATACATATTGGATCAGATTATACAGATTGGTCAAAAAGTTTCCTATCTAAGGAAAACAAGCAGAATGCATCAAGTCTTGACAAGCAGCATTCACTCCTCCTGAAAGAGCGTAGAGCCACAAGGACAGTCTTCTGCATTGTCCATGACTTTGCAGCAATCCCTCATACTGAGCAAGCATGAAGTGACAGTGGAAAGAAAAACTCCCCATTAACGGGAAGGAAAAACATCCAGCAGAACCAGAACCAGGCTCAGTGTGAACGCTCATCTGCCTCGACCGACTGGGGGTTGGAGAAGACGGAGCAGAGACATAAAAAGAGAGACAAACAAGCACAGAAACACACATTGATCGAGTAATCTGTTCTACATTATATGGTAATATAATGTAAACTTAACTACTAACTCTTAGGCTCTTTTAGCAAGTCCAAGAAAGCTCCAGGACCTTCGAATGCCTCCTCTCATGCCTGAGAGCCTGCACTGACCAACTGGCCTCCATCATCTTCTAGCTCTTCAACAAGTCTCTGAAGCTGTGTGAGGTTCCCTCCTGCTTCAAATGCTCCACCATCATCCTCGTCCCCAAGAAATGCACCACCTCAGGGTTAAATGACTGCAGGCCTGTAGCCCTGATGTCTGTGGTCATGAAACCATTTGAGCGACTGGTGTTGAAGCATCTGAAGGACCTCACAGGCTCCCTGCAGGACCCCCTGCAGTGTGTTTATGGGGATAACAGGTCAACAGTTGACGCAGTCAGTTTGGGACTATAGGCCCGTTTACACTACACCTAAAAAACCGAGCCATGCCGAGACCAGTCCGAGCTTGGTCCAGTTACCAGGCCGAGCCTCGTTTCTGACGACCGTTTACACACAACGCTATCTCGGTTCCTTGGTTGCTCCTCGCCCCCTAGTGGCGATCTGCGGTACTACCGCTCTCTGGGATTGAAGGCGGAAGCAGCGAAACACACACAGCTGCGCCCGTAACATTCAGGAAGTTATGCTTGATATTGTGATATTTCGGTGTTTGCAGAGAGTCAGGGGAAGAAGGCAACCATTGGTGAATTTACTTGAGAAAGTTGGCTTTTTGGGAAGTGGATGAGACAAACGAACGTCTAATAAGGATTTACAGATGCAGGAAACAACGACAGACGCTGAGGTTCATTGCGCTGCTAAGCAGATTCATCTCTGGAAACCGTGTGGCACGGTAAGGAAGCTAGTATTATTATGAATGTCTGAAATTTGTCTGAATGGAGTGTGAATCGGGACGTGCAGCCAGACACGCCGGAAAACCCGCTGACAGTCAGCTGACTGTAAGGGCATGACGCCGTCTGCTCATGCGCTCTTCGTTATCAGAAACCGGGATAAAATAGAACCAGGCCGAGACCTACCCAAGAGCTGGTCTGCAGTTAGCGCGGTCCGGTTATGGTTAGCGCGGTCTGGTTCAGTCTGCTGACCGTTTACACACAAGAGTTATCTCGGTTACCGAGCTCGGACTGGTCTCGGCTCGGTTAAAAAAGTGTAGTGTAAACGGCCCTTATTTCATCCTGCACCACCTCTACCACCCAGGCACGTATGCCCGGATCCTGTTTGTGGACTTCAATCCCATCAACCCAGACGTCCACCACCAGAAGCTCACCCAGCCCACAGAGCCGCCTCCACCTGTCAGTGGAGCGCCAGCTTCCTGACTGACCAGCAACATCAGGTGAGGCTTCTTCTCCCACACAAGAACCAACAACGCCAGCGTCCACCAGGGGTGTGTTCTCTCCCCACACCTTTTCAGTCTGTACACAAATGACTGGACTCCAACAGTCACCTGTCTGTGAAACTGAAAATTTGCAGACGACACCACTGTCTTCTGTCCTGATCCAGGACATTGACGAGTCTGCATTCAGACTGGAGGTTGGTCAGCTGGTCCACTGGTGTGCTCATAACCCCCTGGAGTGGGACCTGCTCAACACAGTGGAGATGACGGGGGTCTTCCAGAGAAACACCTTCCCCTCAGCATCCTCAACAAGACTGTGTGTGCTGTTGATCTCTTCCGGTTCCTAGAAACCACCCTTTCTCTGGATCTGAGATGCTCCTCCCACATAGACACTGTTCTGAAGATGTACCAGCAGAGACTGCACTTACAGTAACAGCTCGAAGGAAAAATTTCCACAGGAGCTGCTGGTCATCTTCCACACTGTCATCATTCACTGGGTTTTGTGCTTATCCACAAAGCAACCAACCATTAGGTAATGGTTGGTCTGCAGAGAGGACCATCAGGGCTAACTTTCCTTCTATCCAAGACTTGAACGGGTCTATGATCAGGAAATAGCCAACTAACATCTCTACAAAACCCCAAACATCATGCAAACAGAGCACTATTTGCAAAAAACAACAGCCTTATATAGCCGCATGGCAAGAAGAAACCTATATGCAGTAAGCCACAAAATTAGATCTTACATCTCAGTGAGAATACCTGTATAAATAAATGTTTGATAAAATGAAAATAAAACCTGTCAAAGGAGGTCTTTTGGTCACATGAGACCAAACTTAAACAACTACTACTACTACTACTACTACTACTACGACTAATAATAATAATAATAATAATAATATTTATGCGTAATGCACTTTACATTTGCAATAAATCTCAAAGTGCAACTTATTAGCTTACTTGCAAACATGAAATGTGTGGGAAGAAAACTAAGACTGCACATCCCTCTAATGATCAGTTTACTGTGGCAGTGGCAGCATCACATTGTGGGTATGCTTCCACCCCCTCCAAAAACATTGAACGGGAAATATTTATGAACTTTATGTAAAGTTGAATGGAGCTAAATACAGGGCAATCACTGAAGAAAACCAAGTGCAACAGAAAGTGCTACAACCTTGCCTGCAGCCTGTTCATACCGCTGCATCCAGGAAAGCAGCACAGAACCGTCAGAACGCGGACTAAGAGACTTAAAGACAGCCATCTACCTCCTGTAAACTCGGAGGTACCATTTACTGCACTTTCTTGCTTTAATTATGACTCAAAAAAATATTTGTTATTGTCTTTTACTCCTTTGTGCAGTGAAAATCGCAATGCCCCAAACCATACGTAGTTATGCAAGTATGGCTCGGCTCCGGTGTGTTCATAAACATAAGAGCGTTCTGATTCTACAAAGAGATGGTTTAAATCAGTCGTCTTCAACGCCGGTCCTGGAGGTCCGGTGTCCTGGAATTTTTAGATGTCTCCCTGGTCCAACGCACCTGAATCAAATGGCTGAATTACCTCCTCCATATGCAGTCAAGTGCTCCGTCGAAATACCCTTAATAATAGCTCATAGCTCCTGTTCCTTGATCTTTCATGGGGTCCACGGTAACAACTCCATCATGGGGAGGAAAGGGGTTTCAGACTGCTGTGCTGAATTCAGACAGCCTTTAACTCCGCCGTCATTACGTGACAGAAACGCGCATGGATGATGCAAGTCAAATCTGGGCCTACAGCCTTCCGAAAATGAACTACAAAGTGTGCGATCTCTTCTCTCTTCTCATTTCCGTTGATTTCCATGAGGGGGCTGTGCTGATCACGTCATGCCACGCAAAGGATTGTGGGATACCTAAAGTGTTCTTAGAGCCAGTAATGGACGTTTTGCCTAGCCAAAATTAGCCATGGGATGGAGCATACAGGTTCCTTTTCCTACCACATTTTGGACAAAGAAGACAGATGGTTTGAAAGGGGTGTGAAGGAAGCCATCTACGTTAAGAGAGAAAAAACAACCTTAAACAGAGGAGGAGGACTTAGGTTCCAACTCTCAAAAACCTATAATACAGCTATAGGTTTAATTCCAGCCAATCATCACCTCAATTCTCACCCTCATGCAGGTGATCAAAACATTGTTCCTGTAAATCAGGCCAATAACGACCCTAACTACTCCCCGTTACAGAGGTGTGGACCAGTTTCGGTTCAATCTGCTGATTTAATGTATTTAACGACTCCCCATTACTAAGGGGTGGACCTGTTTCTGTTGAATTCGCATGTTATCTAAGCCATTACAAGGCCTTTGTTGGCCAGTAGTATAAAGCTTGATGCTCCACATTACTCCAGACTTTTTGAATTGAGAAAGCTCCCCGGATAGGAAGCGAAACGTCTTCAAACTTCGGAAAACAAGTCCAGTTGTTTTGTTTTTTTACTTTTTTTGGAATGACCATGACCTGGATGACTGAGAATCTTCACCAGATATATCTTGACAAACTTTGCACATTATTGTAAACGCGCAGCACATCGCAGGGATTTATCCGCAAACTGAAGCTCAACAGTCTGCCTAATGGTGCTCAGCGCTATAATGACTGTTTATGTCCAGTTTCACACCCTCCAATGATAAAGGGCAGTTATTTAAAAGAGAGCTTTTCCTGGAGTCAAAGTGTTTTGGATGGATTTTGCAGCCATTTCCTAACGTGCTGCACACCAGCAGCTGTAAAGACGCCAAAGCCTGGCCCCCTCTTCCTCAGTTTACAAACCTAGGCCTGTTGGATGTGTAATACTCACCCACCTAAATATAAAGTGGCGACAGTCACTTTAATTACCACAAATCATGATGTATTTATTGTATTCAATTTATCAAGCCCCGTGTAACAGACAGTTCGAACTTATAGTTTTGAAGTCATTAATGGCGTTTATCAACAAGCCTCTTTTTTTATTATTTATTTAGGCTTCTTTCTTTCCCCCTAGACAGCCATAAAAATCAAACGATTGCGACAAGCCTATCAGAGAGCTTGCTTTATATGAGAGGAAATCCGCCGCTTTTGGGAGCAAAAGTCACAAAGTTTCTGTTTCAAGGATTGTACAGCCTTTTCAGCTGACGTTAACGCTGAAATATTTACTGCGACACCAGGCCCCAGGTTCACTTACCGAAAAAACCGACCAAATACAGCAGCGAAAACACATTCAGAGACGTTTCTCCTGCGACCAGTCGACGCATGGTTGGATCCAAAGGTGGGTCCACTCCGGAGACGATAGAAAAACTACAAACAAACAAAAACAAAAAAAAATTATCCCCTCCCGGTTGCGTCAAAACTTCGGTAAAATTCCGTCCATTCGTCAGCGCGTGCCCGTCTATACCTGTCGGACAGGTGGATCAGGAAGTGGAGTGGATTTTTTTTTCTGGGAGGAGGACTACACGCTGTTACTCGCAAACGTGGAAGGAGACAGTGCGAAACTCACGGTTGATTAAAAAAACGTCCGACACAAACCGGACTATTTTAGAATATAACCCCACAGTTAGTTTGGTTAAATTTTATTCCTAGCTAGATTAAGTTGTTTCACTTGTTTCCTAAAAAAAAGGCAACCAAACCCAGTTGATGCAATCACATTACTGAATGAAATAAAACATTTACTATAATAAATAAGGCCCCAAGGGCACTCCATTTGTCCCAGAGGTCAGTTTGGCACAAAGCCATTTATTTATTTTGTTATTTTTGGATAAGTGATGCAAATCTGTCAAACTCGCTTTAGATGGAGTTTGTCTAATATCGCATGCTTAGTTGTTTTTTTATACTACTGCTATTTTGCTCTAAACCGTAAAGACTGTGGCTGTGGAAGTCCATTTGTATGTGCCTCCCCTAAAACAGCAAAAGTCCTCATTAAAAATGTACTTGTAAATTTTGTTCTGCTGCAGCAAAACACCTGAGACCTTTGCATAGATTTCAGAAACATTTTATTTTTTTTAAAGATCATCAGTGCCCATTTCAAACCAAGATGTTAGTTTAAAAACAACAACGTACATACAGTCCGGTCGATGCTTTCAATTAATACGATTTTCAAATGTACATCAAAGCTTGGGGTGGTCAGTGGAGTAAAAATCTTCCAAAAAATTACTTAAATTCTTTCTTTTTTTTTAAGATCTACATGGGGATTAAGATACAGGGTTCATAAATTCTACAAGCCACAACCAAATTTATATAATAACAAAATAAGTATTTTAATTTTATCATGCACACTTTGTCTCACGTGTCAGCAAGGACATATAGTTATATAAAAACGTGTAGTGAACGTGTCAAGAAAACCTTCATTCAGTTGTAAAGTTAATTAATGTAATATACCGGCAGATGTCATCATTCAGTTGTAAGCTACAATGATAGTCGTATTAGATTTATACTACATGACCATCTAAACATGGATGATATACAGGGGGTGTTGATTGAGCTGTGTTAACTTATGGTAGCTAGACGATCCCCAAGTCAAATTCTGGTTAAGGCCCTATACAGTTTTGTTAAAAATTATTGCATGCATGGTTTTAAGGTGAACCCAAGCAAAATTAAATGTTCTTTAATATAGTCTCTTCAGCTATGCCCCCCCCCCCCCCCCCCCATATGATCCTCTGTTTGCTGACTTTATCTCCCTAACCTGCCTCCACATATAAAACAGCAGATTATCAACTGGGACTACCCTGGAATCTCAAGACAACCCCTCCTCTATTATCCCCGTCGTCAGTCTCCTGGTCGTACTGATGTAATTATGCTAAAGGGAGAAGATATTTTCCTTTCCCAGCCTATGATACTTTACTTTCTCATGGGTTGTAATGGCTTATCTCTCAACTACTGCGTGTGCTTATTCAGAGATCCTTTGAAGTTTATTTATGTCCTTTTTTGGGTCTCTGTAGTCAGGTTCATTCTCATATCCATCATGTGTTCATTGAGTACTTCCTCTAATCTGATAAAGATAGAGTTGGAGTTGGAATAGTGAGTATTGCAATCATTCTATCAATTTTTCAGGTTAGCAGTCTATTAGCTTAGCATTCAGTTAGTTTATTTAGCATTTATTACTCTTGTAGCCCAGACCATTCCCAGGCCTCACCCTCTGCCTGGTCCTCCTGGCACCGCCTCCTTAAGGCACATTTTTCTAATATTAGATGTGAGTGGAGTAAGGCTCTGGTACAGGGCTGAGTTACACTTGAAGCATTTCACTTATTCCTCAGTCTTTTCCAGTTCTACAAGGACCTACAGATTTCCTATTCAAATCGATAGCTTTCACAGTGAGAAACTGCTAAAACACGTAGAATGTCTTTGAAAACCTGAATTACACCGCATCAATTCATTCACATGATTTTCACAGTATAAAAAGGGTCAAGAAGGAAACCAAGACACCACCTTACACCAGGGACACTCTACAGTCCATTCAATGACTTTTGGGTCCAGCATGGGTTCTCCTCTCACTGGGACATGCCTAGAAAACCCACATTCCAGATGAGTTCTTCAAATGTGAAGGAGCAGCAGCAGCTTTATTCCTAACTCCCTCCAGATGGTTTAGCTTCAGTCTTTAAGAACAGCCCATCCACTCCATGGAGGACTCTCATTTCGCTGCTTTAATACAGGATCTGTGTCTCTCAGACATGGTTCATATCCCATGACCTCAGGTTAAGCTTGCTGTATTTACACAGAAGACTGAATATGCTCAATATGAATATGCTAACATAAACCTATCCCTCATGTTACTGCTTTTGTCTAAATTATATAGCTTACTGCATGCAGTGCCTTGCAAGTGCATGTGCATATGTATGCACCTCCTTTGCTATGAGGCCACTAAAAAGCAACTACCTTCAAATCTCACATAAATAAATAAATGAAGTACATTTGTGTGGAATCAAAGTATAACATGATCTGTCAGTATAAACACACATTTTTTTGAAAGGCTCCAGAGGCTTCAGCACCACTAGGCAAGATGCATCGCACCATGAAGACCAAGGAGCTCTCCAAACAAGTCAGAGACAAAGTTGTGGAGAAGTACAAGTCAGCATGGGGTTAAGCATTTTTTAAAAATGTTAATGTTCACCCGGAGCTCCGTCAAATCCATCATCTTCAGATGGACAGCACATGGTGCCGCAACAAACCTGCCAAGAGAGGGCTGTCCACCAGAAGTCACAGACCAAGAAGGGTCTGTGATCAGAGAGGCAGCGCAGACACCAAAAGTCACCCTGAAGGAGCTGCAGAGCTCTACAGCAGAGACCGGAGGACCTGTCCACAGGATCACAATAAACCATGCACTCCATATGGTTGTGCTTCATAGAAGAGTGACCAAAAGTTGTTACTTAGTGTTAGAAATAAGAAGGCGCGTTTCAAGTTTGGCAAAGAGCACATGTGGGACTCCCCAAATAAATGGGAGAAGTTGTTCTGGTCAGATCAGACTAAAATGTAACTTTTCAGCCACCGAGGAAAATGCTATGTCTGGGCCAAACCCAGCACATCCCGTCACCCCAAGAACACCATCCCCACAGTGAAACATGGTGGCACCAGCATCATGCTCTGGGGAGGTTACACCTCCAGTAACCAGTCCGTCAAGCTTAGGGAGATTATGGATGCCACCACCCTCAATGGGCTCAGCTCTAGGGTGAAGAGTCTGCCTACAGGTATGAGATTGACCGTCTGGAGCTCAACACTCTCAAGACGGTAGAGATGGTTGTGGATTTTAGAAGGAGCACAGTTCCACCCTTCCCCATGTTCCTGTGACCCCCCCCCCCCCCCCCCCCAGTCACGACTGTGGACTCCTTCCACCTCCTGGGCACCAACATCTCTCAGGACGTTAAGTGGGAACTGAACATCACCTCAATCCCCAAGAAGTCCCAGTAGATGATGTACTTCCTGCTGCAGCTAAAGAAGTTCAGCCTGCCAACAAAGACCATGATGGTGCACTTCTACACCGCCAGCATTAAGTACACCATCACCAACCGGTATGCTGCTGCCACTTCCAGGGACAAAAGTAGACTGCAGTATATCATTCGCTCTGTGGAAAAGGTGATTGGTTGCCATCTCCCTTCTCTTCAGGAACTGTACGCCTCCAGGACTCTGAGGTGAGCATGAAAGATTACAGCTGACCCCTCCCACCCTGGACACAAACTGTTTTAGACTTTCTCATCCAGCAGGAGGCTGCGGTCCATCAGGACCAAAACGTCTTGCCACAATAACAGCTTCTTTCCATTAACAAGGCCTGGGTCCCCCAATGTGTGTGTGAATATTTATATGTTTCTATACATATCTATATAAATATTTGTGTTACCTATATACTCTCCCATTACAGAACGTCAGCACAACACAAACCTGGAATAATGCACATAAAAATATGTGCCTTGTTTTTCTTCCACAGCAAATAATTGTATTATTGTTATCTGTTTTTCTATTATTCTTATACAACTTGCTTTCATTTAGTTTTTTTCTATATTATATATTTCATTTACTTATGGCAACTCTATGTTTGTGTGTAGGACCCTATCATCCAAGCTAATTCCTTGTACATGTAAAACACTTCTAGGCAGTAAAGCTCATTTTGATTCTCATTCAATGTGTTGTAATGGCCAAGCCAAGTCAGTTATGCAAGCTGAAGTTTTTTTTTTTTTCCTAAGTTAGTTTTTCCTGATTGGCACTTGCTTCATTAACCAAACAGCAGTTTATTATTATGATATTATGTAACCGTTTCCAACTTCCATTTTTGATCTAGTGCGGGGTAGTGGTACTGACCTTTATAGCAAGTGTTTTAACATAACGTCTTTTCCTAAATAATATTGTGCAATCTGGTTCACTACAGTCTTTTTCCTCTTACCAGGGCATGCGCTCTCTTTCATACAAACACACAGTTATATCATGTGACACATTGTGTGTAGGAATAAAAGGGTTTGGTTGCAGTCGCAGGTTCTCACTTACAGCAGTAGCCTCCTCATTGACGATATTGAGAGCTCTGCCTAGCTCTGTGCTCTCTGGCTTCTCTGAATAACAAGAAACCCTTTTTTTCTGCTGTCAACGCGGAGGGAGACTAATGAAGGCGATTTAAATTTTAGAGAACCAAAAGGTGGATTTAACCATTGTCCACCAACCTAAAATGCCTTTTTGTCTGAAATGGTGAAGACATCTTTGCCACTATCCAGTTCACATCTGGTATTGAAGGTTTCTCATACCCATATGTTGTTTTCTCAGTGAGTAACCCAAACTAGTGTGACGGCATTTCACAAGTGTTAAAAGATTCTTAGCTTCTCTGAGAACACAGCCGTCTCTCCACCTTTTAAATGAATGCAAAGTCTACCCGGACAATTGTCTTTGTATGTTGAACTGCAGCCCTGAATAGAAAGCTCAGTCTAACATTGAGTCATATTTTACACACCAGTGAGGCAGCTGTAATTCCTCTGTGTGCAACATGTCCTGCCAAGCCCATGTTTTTGTGTGTGTCTGTGTGTTCAGGCATGAGCAGAGGAATTTAATATCCAATTGCTGTGCCAGGTACCACCCAACCCAAGGTGTGGATAGCAGGGAGAAATGACAGGTAGGACATAAGCACAGCTTTACATTAGAAATACACAGTAATTTTCTTCCTCTTTATTTTTATAACTTCCCTTATCATTACAGAGCTGACAACCGACTGGTTGATTTCAGGAAATGTTTAATCGTGGTTGCCATAACAAATATACTTCATTTTATGAGTGACAAAAATAAGTAGTTGAGAACATGTCTCCCAGGAGTTCTCAGAGCACTGTTTCTGCTGCCGACTTAAACCAACGGCCACATTGGAGGCACAAAAACACACGTTTGGGTTTACAGTGAATGAAAAAGTCTTTGCCACCTTACGGTTCCATCTTTTTCTTGTCATTTCAGACGATCAAACTAATTTTGATAACAGCCAAAGGCCACCTGAGGATATAGAAAATGGAGTTTTCAAACAATAATAGAATTTACTAATGGGAAAAACTGTCCACACCAACCTGAAAAATAATTGTCAACTCCTCTTATTAACTGTAAATAACCACCATTCTACATGTCTGGCAACCAGACATGTAGAATCACGCAATCCATTAAATAGGATCTGTCAGGCAAATGGAAGTAGGCTAAAAGATCTGAAAGAGCAGCTCATCATCTACAGAAACTCCAAAATAAATGAGTAACAAACTCATTGACATCCATCAGTCTAGAAGGGGGTATTAAAATGTCATTTCTAAAGCTTTGAGACACCAGCAAATCACAGAACCATTATCCACAAATGGACAAAAGAAAGATTTGACTCCAAGAATGAATCAACATCCCATCAAAGAGGTCACAAAAGAACCCCAAACAGCTTCTAAAGCACTGCAGGCTTCATTTGCCTCAGTTAAGATTAGTCTTCAATAGTTGCATCGATATGAAAATTTGAGCCAGTATCAATAGCCGATATTAATATTGATGCTATGACTGATAACTGATATTTACCAATGTGTATATATAAATGTACACACACATTTACCTTTCTGGAATGATGACATTGTGCACAATTTTGTGCTATGCTAACTGAACTTTTTAATGTTGGTTATAGTCTAGACTTACATGCTGCTTTTTGAAAGTCATCTTTCGACACCGTGAAAAACAACCACGCTGGTGACTATGCATCTCTGCTTCATTTAAAAACCCCACAATCCTGACTGCAATGCATTACTGTCACTGTCACCTGGCCAAAAAAAAAAGACAAAGAAATGCATGACTAACCCCATCCCCTCCCTCTCCTGAAACACTGTCACAAAGGCTAACTAGATGAAAAGAAACATCGGTTGTTAATACTGGCTCAGTTTGACTTATCAGCCCGATACCATTATGTTAAAAAAACACTGACCGATACCGATGTTAATGCCGATATATGGTGCATCCGTAGCCTTCAAGACTTCTCAATAACTAAGAGACTGGGCATAAATGCTTCAAGGACAAAACCACTGCTCAATCCAAAAATAACACAAAGACCCATTTTACATTTGACAGAAAATCTGGTTACATCTGTCAAAAACTATCTAAAATGAATAACCTCCTGCCTACAGCCAAATGTGGTGGTGGTATTGTGATGGTTTGGGCCTCTTTTCTGCTTCAGTACCCAGACTGTCATGTTTTGTGGTTTCTGCAGACCCAAATAGAAACCAGATGGAGGCAGAGGGAGGTTGAAGAAAACGGCTTTGATGAGGAACTGAGAACTTGCAGGAAACAGCAAAACTAGCAAGAGCCAGGGAGAAAACGATGGGGGGATTTAGCAATGGAGGAACAGAAACTTAAAACTATGGTTGGTAATCCTGTTCAGAAACACTTAAAATCTTCCTTCCATCCTAAAAGTAGTTAATCCATTATGTATTCACAAAAAGGAGGTTCAAAAAATCATTCTCTGTGGGAGCTGCATGCCTTCAAAAACTCTAACCAATCTTTGCCGTTCGGTCCGAAGGGCATGGATTTGTCAGAGTTTTGTTCCTGCTCTCACCCATAGACATTATATACTCACCCCTCTCTGTCCCTCAAGTTCCAGGGGTATTGATTTATCTATTGGTTGTCCCACATGCCAATCATTCTGACGCGCTCACATAACGGCAGTTCCCGTGCTCTTTCTTTCTGACTTTCCGCTTGCTGGCTGTGCATGTGCCCTTCTAGTGTTTGTGTATCTGGTTAGCTTAGCGGCTAGGTTAGCCGTTCATTGTAGCTCCGCTGCTGGTGGTGAAGATTCTCAGTCATCCAGGTCATGGTCATTCCAAAAAAAGTAAAAAACAAAGCAACTGGACTTGTTTTCCATAGTTGAAGACGTTTCGCTTCCTCTCCAGGAAGCTTTCTCAATTAAAAAAGTCTGGAGTAATGTGGAGTACCAAGGTCTAGTACCAAGGTCTAGAACGGCTTTTTTTAATATCAATAAATCCTAAATTAAATGAATAATCTGAAAAACTGCTTCTTGTGTTCACTTTGGTTATCTTTGATGTTAAAGTCTGTTTGATTATCTGAAACATTTATCTGTGATTAAAAAGCAAAAGTAGAACAAATCTTTAAGATGGCAAATACATTTTCAAAGCAATTTGCATGTTCTTTCCATCATCCAGTGGAGGTAGAAGAGTTCAGAGCAATTGCTTTATAAAATATTTTAAAAAGCACATTGTAAGGTATTTTGTTAATTCATTATTTCAGATGGGAAATAAAATATATGATTTGATTGGTTTTAGTGAACAATCTGCTGCGACTGGTCATCTGATTAAAAACGTAACACCCCTGATCATCCTATGTTTTGGCATGCCAACCTTTCCCCAGGACAGGTACTGTGGAGGTGTATGTTTTTTTGTTTTTTTTTTCTAGTAATGCACAATATTAGTTTAGAGAAGCATAAAGGTCAAAGAGGGGTTTCCACACAGATGCGATGACAGGTCTCCTGTTGGAAAACATGATGCATTTTGTTGAGCATTTTAAAGTGTGACACTATGGAGGTCGTCTACATACACAACTCGGGTTCATTTAACAATATTAATGTGTGATACAAATATTCATAATAGTTCTTACCTTTTTGTTTGTTTGTTTTATAGCCCTCACTTACTTCTTCAACTTGATCGCACAGAGAGCATACTGTTCCTGATCAGTGGTGTGGCACGCACAAAGCAAGTTCAAACGCTTGCATTTCTCAAAACTTAAGTCTCAAATACGTACGTGCAGTTTAACCTGAAACAGTAATAGAGGGTTCTTTTCTAGAAACAACCTTGCTGTCACATGTCAAAATAGCACAGATTTGTCAAAAAACAGCAGCACCAATGCTAAAATCATAAAACAGCGAACAAAGCAGTGAACAAACTTTTTTTAAAAAAACAGTAAAGAAGTATGTCAATAAAAATATTTTCCATGCCCTGTTGTCATGTCATATGTCTATCCAGTGTGTTTTGACCATAGTTCTAAAAAGCCAAGTGCGGCACAAAGGCAACACAAAATGTTAAAATCAAATTCCATACTTTCCCAGAATGTGTAGGAACCTTGTTAACAGTCATTTACCTGCAGACGAGACACAATATCGCAGTGAGTTTGGAGAACATTTAAGAAATCCTTCAAATGGTGGAAGGCGCCACACTGCTAGCTGACCTCTGCAGTTAAAACAGCTCAAACTGAACATGTTTATATCCATGCAATACAATCCTACTGTACTACTAGCAATACAAGAAATGGTTGATTAGTGTGTCGTTGTTCTTTCAGCTGAACAATGTCTGTGTTACCACACACAGGTGTCTTGGTTTCACCCCTCAGTCCGCCCCATCGTCTGCGACTCGTCGGTTCGCTCCAGGTCCGCAAAGATGGAGTAGGCCTAAACTTTTAGATTTTTACTTCAGGCTGTCATTTGAACAACCGTATTAAAGACAGCACATTTCTGTGCTTTTCCAGGTCTCTCAGTTGTCTGGAAAGTGGACTCGTGATCAAAGCACCAGGCAGACCGAAGGCCAGTACGTGCTCCACAAGACGAGAGAAATTTGTAAAAGAAAGGAAAACATTCTTCCTGGACAAGACATTTCATACTGTATATGAATTTAAGTGTAGAATTCCTGGAAAGTCTAGCTCTTCCCCGCAGCAGCACACCCAACTCATGGTTTTCTGACACCACACAAGAAATCAAGCTTCAAGAACTCACGGATCCGGGCTGCAGGAACAGAATGGTGTCATTAAGCTCCTGCACCCCTGGGAAGAAGACACTTTCTGTGTTCTTGCAGTATGTTGTGCTGTACTACTGGCATTGTTGCACTGAGAAAACAGTAAAAAACTAACAGCCTCATGTGAAAACAAAGACATGAAATCTCTCCTAATACAGTGTTATATCCAACATATGTGACATTTATTCAATTAAGATGGAAACTATAAAATCTGACACTGAAGAATGAGAAAATAACGAAAAAAATGCTGATATTAAGTGTTTTCTTATCAGAGTCTTATTTCCTATAACCAGTTGTTTTAACTGGTAGAAAATTATTATCAGTTAATTTCTGTCTTCAGTGATTTGTCTATTCGCTGATGACATTTTGATGTTAAGAGCAAAGATTAACACTTGTCCTTCATTCTACCCCCTTCTGAACATGTTCCCTTAAAGACAATCAATCAAACATTAGTGTTCCTGCTGTTGGTGAAGAACACACTGAAATTATAAAATGCCACCTCTTTCTGAAATGCATTTAAAGATTCAGGATGAGCATTATATATCATGTAGAAGAAATTTGGCTCTGTACATCGTTTACATTTTGCTTTGATACCCTGTTGGATCTGTGTTGCATGGTTTCCATGAAGAGATGGATATTTATGTCCAATAAATATTTGATGAGCACCAGGACAAAAGAAGATTCAATGTTTCATAATGCAGAATGTCTGATTGTTTCAGTAGCTAGAAACGGTGTGTTCAATCCCATATCCAGGGATGATTGCTGGGCTATGTGCCAAAGTGTACAAAGAGATTACAGCTGAGGCTTTGGTCACAGAAACAACATTACCCGGCAGGTTCAGTGCTGTTTCATCAGTTCAGCACAGAAAATGAGATTTTCTTAACTTAAAAACACACACTTTTCTTTTACGCAATCTTGGTCTTTTTCTCAAGCGTGAGCGAAGCCTTCTTCTGTCTGTGCAATTCTGCGCTCACTCAAGGTCTGTCATTCAGTAACTAAAGCTGCACCCACAGGGGCAGACTTTGATCAATACACACAAATAGGCTCACAAACACAAACACACAAACTAATAAACGGAGCCACGTATTCGCTGTCATGAACAGTCAGCATTCAACAAACAATCAAACCCAGACGGGAGTAGCAGCAGCAGGAGTTAGCATATTGAGCGCACACTAAATTACACAGATATTCACTGCAGTCATGCTTACAGGTAAACATTTGAAGAGTTCTGCAGACGGGCAAGTCATCAATACACAAATGGATAAAGCGCATTAAAAATTCAAACCCATAATGGTGAGCAGCATACCTATTAGTATTAGTAGTTTCAAATAGTTTCAAGGGATTTCTTACACGAGACACCCCGTTGAAGTCTTCAAGTCTTGGAATTAAATTGAGACATTTTAGAAAAGATTCAAAGGTATGTTTTATTAGAAAACTTGTTTTTACAAAAGCTCTATCACAAATAGACATGTAACAATGTTTATTAAAGCTAAATACATTAAACACAAATACAAAGTCTGTCACAGCAAGATGAAATATGGGCATTTTAACATATTTGTTAGTTGGAATGCGTTTACAGGTGAAAGAAGAGAGCACAGGCTCTCAAGGACGTTTTGAAATCAAAACAGGGTTTTCAGATCTGACTGCGAACTGCCACGTGAGTTTCAGGGCAAGTGCGTGCATGTGGTTGCTTGCCCACTGATCAAGACGTTGGCTTTTAGACAGAAGGAGAGGAAGAAAAAAAATCACATTCTTCCTGTTTAATCAGAGCAATCTGATGTGACCAGTAGTATTATTTGAGCCTTAATGTGAAATGCTCGGCTTGCCATATGGCTTGGATGCTATTATTAGGCTAACTCTAGTGACTTTAACCCATAAGACTTTAAATATGATGTTACAAATAACTAGAGACTGATGGATCTGGATTTTTGGACTGATTTCCAATCCCTGAATTGTGTAAAGCTCTAAATGTAGTTAGTAATTTTAGCTAATAGAGCTTTATCTCTAAAAGCTAACAGCAAATTATTTTTTTTCTGACCTCCGTGCTGTGAGCTGTCATCTGTCATTTGTTTTGGGAGCAGCTGCCGCTAAAAGGGGTTTTACTAATATTTGTAAACAAGTACAAAATGATTTTGAACTGTGTTTATGATCTTTCATCAGCGACAAGCACAGTTAGCACTGCTAGCATGACTGAAACAGCAGCCACTGCGTGCACTCCCTGGAGAATGTAGGTCCTGGCCTTACCTCAGAGATTTCCAAAAGGTTGAACACATTTCCAGATCAGACATGTCCCATGACAGGCAGAGGTTGAAGGCTCCAAAGGATAAAACAGATCGCCTTTGGTGTAGTACATTCTGCCTTCCTGTTACCTACTGTAACTGTTGCTCTCTCTCACCCTCTTGCAACTTCAATCGAACTGCAGGCACATGTCCTCTGACTTCATGTTAAAACAACTCACTGTTACTGAAAATAGCCAACTTTGATCCTCCATTAAGTAACAGCATCATCATTAAAAGAGATTTGTTGTAACCGCAGCCTGTTAGCACTTGGGTACAGTCACCAGACAGGGTTGCTCAAACAGGAAATTGCTCAACAGCCGATTTATTTATGCATCTGTACAAATAACTGGAGATATTTCCACTCAGAAAACCGTCAAAATCCACCTTGGACCCCAGTGGAAAGATACAACACTTTATATGGCTCAGTATGACAGCAAGCACGTACTTGCTTTTGCAGATTTTGCAAAAGGGATTGATGTGTTAACCGGCAGGAAGTCTGAACAAAAACTGAGCGTATTCTCCATGTAAGCCGGGCCAGCTTTACCTCTGCTGTCCCATTTGGCACATATACTTTAGTATTTTGTCCTAAGTTTGATCCGCCATTTCATTTCCTCATGTGAGACTGTATGGAGCCTGCTTTACTTTGAAACCAGTTTCAAGCATTGAACTTCAACAAAGGTCCCTACAGAAATTTTGTTTGTTTGTTTGTTTTTTTATCAAAAGGTTCATGTCCTCACATTTTCATCATCGTTTCACTTTCACCCCAGCAGCCCTTTCTTTTGCAATGCTCTGCTTGGCAGAAGAGTGCAATCCAAGGACGGCCTTAGAGCATCCCTCCAGTAAGCTTCCTGCTGGTCTCTCGTCACAGTTTCTGTCTCTGCTCGGTCCTCCTCAATCATCGTCATCATCATCATCGTCATCATCTGAGCTAGGCCCATCGTCCTCTGAAGAGCTTGGGTCTCCAGTGCTGGCGTCTGAGATCATGCCATCTGAACTGTCAATCTCTATGGATGACTGTGATACGTAGAGGTGGACGGCCCTTGATGGGTGGCTGGGATAAAGTAGGAAAAGACCAAGACAAGTAAACACAAACACAGGAGCAGGGTACAAAGGGTTAGCATCAGACTGGGTCCGATTAAGCAAAGATTGTGTAAAATATGTTTACTTCTTCTGCGACTGATTTGGGTTGGAAGGATTTAACTACCCGCTCCAGGTTTTTTTGATTGAAGGATTTATTTTAAAGCCTGAATAAATCTCCACGAGAGGTGTTTGCCACTCTATTTTTGGTGGCGAGAGTTAAAGCACCCTTTACAGAAAGATCTGAAAACCCAGGAAACAGGGAGAGAAGCTTAGGGAGCCCAGGAAAATATTGCACATTGTTTGAAACAGACATCTGGCTATTAGACATGACACACAAAAAATGCCAACCTAAGAAAATGTTAATTGGTCAATAAAAAAAATTGACTAAAAGCATTTGTGTTTGTGTAGAGTATTTAAAAGTGTAAAAAAATAGTCTGTTTCCAACAAGTGCTTACAGTCAGATATAATTACTCAATCAGCAACAACAACAGAGTAGGCGACAAAAACACAGTAACACGACTTCAGTAGTGATTTCAAACAGAAAAGGTCACTGGATCTTTTAAAGGATTAACAACCCTGCTATAATTCCAGGTTTTTGGGATGTAAAAATCAAGACCATAATAAACCATTATAACATATTTCCTCATATGATGTGACATATATCCTATACAATACATATGGAGAACAAGCAAATCTGTTTGGTGGAAAAAAGCTGCAATAGCTTGGTTGTACAGTTGTGCACACCCTTTAAACTAATACTTTATTGACTGCAAAAAGGGAGCAATAAGTAAAATGTTCTTGAAATGAGTGCCCATAATTTGAGCAGGTAAATAAGATTATCAGTCAACGGAATGAGTGTTTTGACCCCTGAAATAAGATCATTAGATATACTGCAGTAGAAATAAGATGATAGAGATGAGTTGTTCCCATTTTAAGTGCAAAAAGTCTTATTTAATTGGCAGATCATTTAAACTTGCCAGCTCAAATCAAGGACATTTTTTTACTTACTTTTAGTTACCTTTTTGCAGTGTAAGGACCTCTTTCTGCAATGACTTTTCTTTTTTAGAGCTCTCTGGCCATCCGAAATCTTGACATGGCAATATATTCCCACTCTGCGTTGCAAAAGCTCTCCGAATCTATCAGATTCAACTATTCTCTGCATCCACACAGATTTACTGTCTGAAGTCTTGTTAAGTATTAAAATACATGAATACTTTTGTTCATAAAGTCATTCTTTTGTCGAATTTGAAGCGCGGCATCGGAAAATAATACAACGCTTCATGTTCAGCTTTGAAACAGACGCCTGAAGAGAATAGCTGTGTTGCCTTTGTGCCGCACTTGGCTTTTTAGAACTATGGTCAAAAATTCCAGTTTTGTTTTAGGAGAGCATGGCACATTCTGCCACCACAGCGTTTTGGAAAGCTTAACCAGGCCTAACCCAGAGATCTGGAGAATGCAGGAGCTTGTAGGACACAGCCAGCGCTAACCAGATAGTCCTCCAACTGACTCAGTGTTAATGTCAAGCTCCTTTTTGTCACGCGGGAAGAAAGGTCCAGTTTTAACAATGTCACTGCTGTTCCATAGTTTCTCCCATTAGTGACAGCTGGCTCTGCAGTGCTAAGGTAAATTTATTTAAATGTTGGAATGTTTTTGTACTCATTTCCTGACTGACACCCTCGTACAGCGTGTACTAAAAAATATGGAAATGAGTCAAAAAGGGGTTTAAGTGCAAAAGGGTCTGCACACTTATGCAACCAAGTTATTGCAGCCCCCCCCCCCCCCCCCCCCCAACAGGTTTGCAAGCTTTTCAGGTGAGTTGGACATAGTACATGTGAAATTAAATGTAGAAAAAGTCGATTGATCATGATCTAATCTTCTTTTTTTTGTTGAGCTGGCTTTTTAACAGGGGTGTAGAATTTTTACATCCGCTGTAAGCCAGTCTCAGAGTTTAAATCAGACCGCCGCCACATACCCCCACTGAAAATGATCAGAGCTTTGGAAGGGTTTAATAAAGTGATCAAATACATTTTCCCTGGAAGCTTGGAAAGTGCTCAATGTTCACATTGTTTCTTGAAATAATACACCAAACACGTGTCTTGTACTGCATTCATACAATGGGGCTTGGATTGTATGAGCAGGGAAGTAAACAGCAGGAATACACCATTGTTCCACATCTTCATAATCAAAACATTTACTCTAAACAGGAAATGTGGCCCGCGACCCATTTAGCTGAACAGGAAAAGAAGACCTGATAAAACAGTTGTTTCTCTCAAGAAATTAAAGGCGCATAGCAATTCCACAGAGGCTAAGTAGCAATCTGGCAGAAGTTCAGCGTCAAGAGCTTTCTATATCAAGGCACTTTTTTTTATTACTTTCTGCCTTATAACAGCTGCCTGTTAGTGGTCCAATGTGGGATCCAAAGACTGCAGTCGCATATGGAGGAAGAAAGAGAAGCATCAAGCAGGAAAAGAGCCCCAGGCTCCAAAAGGGAACGCAGCATGCCCTGATCCCCAGAGTCTCACATGGAGGAAGAGAGAAAGCGTGTGAATTTTCTGCTCCTCTCCCTGTCCCCGTCTTGATCCCCTACATTTCACTGGTCTTACCACGCAGTGGGGTCTTTCCTCTCTTTGCGGGGAGCCTCTTCGTCGTCTTCCAGCTGTCTCTGTCTGTATTGCCTCTTGCATCTCCTGCAGGACACGATGATTATGAGGCAAAAGACCACAGCGGCGATGCCGCCTCCAATGGCCAGGACTAGGTAGAGGAGGTCGTTGAAAGAGGCTGTGACGAGAAAAGGCAGGCATGAAGACAAGGCAGGAGAGGCAGCCACCTCACAATTTTAGACCTCAGTCTGAACCAAAAAAGTTTATTCTGTAGAGTAAAAGATTTTTTTGTGTAAGTTATGACGCTGTTGCCCTTTTATTCTAGTTTGTGCCTGTTTTACCCTTCTCTGCAGCCAAAAGAGGGAGCAATAAGAACGGGGGAGGTTGTGAGAAAAGCTACAATCAAAACTGCACAATATCATACAGAACCAGCATTTTTTCTTTTACAAATCTGATCATTAGTGTCATATTTTATTTTAAGATTGAATGATTTTTTTTTTAGTTTATTTACTGACAGATCTTTGCTGCATTACGTAGAATTTTAGCTGCTCACCTGTTTTGACAACACGGAGTTTAATCTCCCCAACTTGGCCATGGACATCCGGTGGATTTGTCACCTGGCAGGTGTAGGTGCCATTATAGATGAACCTGGCCTCTCGAATTATGATGGAGGCGTCGCTTCCCATGATATCACCAGCCCAAGAGATGTGCTTCTTGAAGATGCCCTCAGGAGGCAGATATGGTTTTTCCTGGTAGTGAAATATCTAGGAATGAAAGAGAAAAACATAAAAAAAATGTCCTATGGTGTTGCTGGGTAAGAAAGAGTTTTATTTTAGAAAAAGAAGACACTGAACGAAGACTTATTAGGATGTGCTGCTCCTTCTTCTCTCAAATCCCAATAGGAACACAAAAACAGCAGTTAGATGCTCCATTGGAGGCCATACGACTCACCACCTCCTCTCTCACTTGAATGGGCAGAGAGGAGTGTGTCTGTGTGTGTAGCCCACACACATATAAACTCACGCTGAGCTCTCGGCCTCCTGAAAGGGGTCTGAAGGTCCAGGAGACGATAACAAGACGGGCGTTGATGGGAGCCGAACTCTCAAATGTGCACTTCAGACGAACATCTGTTCCGTTGACCGCCTCGACATCCCCAGATGTGTAGATGCGCATCCCGCTGACCCGCAGCACACCTGCAATGGCAGATAGAGACGTGTGCTGAAAAGTTTCCATGCGGAGCAAAACAGCATGAACGATGCGGGAAAGAAACATATGCGCCATGAATTTGAACACATGCGGATCGAGAGCTTGAATATATGCTGTGTACCCAGTGACCCTACCCGTGTCTACCTGCTGCTGCTGCTGCTGCTGCTGCTGCAAGAAAGTCACTGTGAGTGAAAGTAAAGAGGGAGACTGGCACCAGTATGTATGTATGTCACTATGCATGTAGCCCCAGGAACACATTTATTTACTGCTGACGTCCTGCCCGGCAGACATACAGCAAGGCATTGAGGGAGGCTATATAATCACACCTTCGCCTCCTGAAGATCACGAGACAGCCAGCTGTTTTCCACCGCAGCCCACTGAGAATGTGTGCATGAGGCTAAGGGGAAGTTTATGTCTGTCTGGTCAAAATCGCCAGGGCTATTCATAGAAGGAGCCGTATATGCACTAAGAATAGCGGAGGGCAACGTCTAGCCTTATTAAAGCCGATGCCCAGGAGAACAGTACGCTGACGATGTGCAGAGCTGCAGCACAACTCAGAGCAGTCAAGACTTGGATTGTCACCACCACGACCTCTCTATGGATAAAAGCTCTCCAAGGTGGATGGCCTTCATAGGCACTATATATACAGTGGAAAGCTGTACATTTTTTGGTTGATATACACTCTTAAAATCTTAAGTCTAGGTCAATACAAGTACTGGCATTTTTGTGCAAATGGATTATTAGCAGTTTAAAAGTAAAGAATCAAAATGCAAAAAAGGAAACAGTAGTTAGAAACACTGAGTCTGCAATTTGCTCAAAACTGTATTTGACTTGACTAAAAATGATGCATAGTTCCCGTTTTCATGTCAAACTTTTGCTCTCCTGACGTCAACGGTAAAAAGACTTTCATTCTTTGAAGATGGTAGGATCTTTTAGCTGCACAAGCAAGGCCTCTCGCAAACACCATCCGCCTATATTGGGCACAGTAAGACCGCTCTTTTAAATTCCGTAAAAGATCCTGAGAGTTAGGCAAAAAACAAAAGTCAAGTGATAGACCCAAACAATTTCACTTGTGCAGAGGTGAAGGACGCAGCGAGCTGTTTGTGAAGAAACAGACAGATCCTGGGCCTAAATCAAGGCCTTAATTGAGTCTTTCTGGACCCTAGTGAAGATAGGCCAGCATTAAAACAGATTAAGAATTAATAACTTACATTATTATCTGAGTCTGAACAATATTCTCTTTAAAAAAAAAGTTTGAAAAATAGAATCTATGACTCGCTCTTGATGGATGTCTCGTCACGTCAGCAAATTCTCTAATAGCATTGTATGTGGTTGCTAACCGTGTTGCTAAGGCTAAGAAGTCCTTCACTACTGGTGAAGAATTGACCACGCCTGGCTATAAAAGACATTTGCCATTAACTTTTAGAAGAGGCAGCACAATGACGGCTGCCTTAAACGTATTGTTGTAATGAAGAAAAAAATATATTCATGATCTAGACTGAACATAAGCAATACTTCAGATGTCATTGTCCCCCATTACTCCTGGATGGGGCTGCCTCGTTGCAGAGAAACAAGCTCAGGGCTCCCACTAAGTCGCCATTATGGTGAGTTGTATTTTTCATGCACTTTATCTTTGTAAATATTTATATTATTATCATTATTATATCTAGAAAATACTAAAGGTTGTATAATTATTTTTGCTGTTGTTGTATTTACCCGCAACACCTTAAAGGGCAGTCTGTGAAAATATTGTCGGACCTTAAACTGGTCCGTGGTGAAAACAGGTTGGGTACCACCGTGCTAGAGTACATCCTCTGGATGTGTGTGTGTGTGTGTGTGTGTGTGTGTGTGTGTGTGTGTGTGTGTGTGTGTGTGTGTGTGTGTGTGTGTGCGTGCGTGTGTGTGTGTGTGTGTGTGTGTGTGTGTGTATCCCTGAGATGCTGTAGAAAAGATTAAATAGCAGTTCAAGAAAGATGTCTAATGGTTTAATCTGTTGCTGTTGGAGCAAAATGCCATGAGAACTGGACCGTTCAATCTCTCCAAGACTCATTTCTTATAACAATCTCCGTTCCATTAATAAATCTAACACCCTTCCATACCTATGTGACAAATGCTTTGCCTTTCCTTTCCTTTTCTTCTTGCAACCTGCTCTTTGAATAATTTGATATCTCCATGCTTAAAAAGCTTGCTTACTGTACGTACTGAACCCCTGATTTTGTTCAACGGCTAACCAGAGGGTTCAGTCAGCAGCAAGCTAGGAAAATGTCAGTGAGGGGCGTTAGCTTTCTTGAGCTGCATGTCCAGCTCCTTATCAGTGTTTCCTGTTGACAGAGAGGTGAGAGAGAGGGGGGCTCCATCACGTCATTAAAGAGACTTGCTGCTCTCTCATCGCCGGGCCCATAACAGCACTCTGACAGTCTAATGTGTTTTAAATGGGCCCGATGAAATCTGGGAGTGGGTCAAACAAGTGAGCAATGCAGGCAAATGGGGAAAAAAAACTGCAAGGACCCTTTCCATCCTCTCAAACTCCAGTGCTGTCCTGGAAAGGCAGGCATCTCATGCCCGCCTTCTCTCCCTTCTTTGTCTACCTGGCTGTCGGTAAGGATGCACTGAAGTCAGTGGATTAAAGCGCCTGCGTGGGGGATGTTCATTAGGCAGATAGCATCGGGGGCAGCTTTATCAGTCCAGCCAGTAATGACTCCCTCTATAGCTGGCATGCAGGTGTGTGTGCACGTGCGTCCTAAATCCTGGTTGATAATTCAAAACACTGAGTAAGGTTTGTATAAATCATATTCCAGGGGATTTAAAACCTTTTTGTAAAGGGCACAGAGGAATGGGGGGAGGTCAACTAAATATACTGTATGTATGCAAAACGCCTGTACTCTGTAGCCTTGATAGTGCACAATCATGGCCGAATAAAGAATATTATAATATTTCAAATAAAATATTGCATCACTTTCCACACTATCCAAATAAAATAGTCAAAAATGTAACTTTTCTCATTTTCTGTTTTAATACATTAAAGTTGTCGCTCGGAAGATTGCCCCTAATCCCTTTTAAAATGTATAACATATATATGGGTGCATTCATAACATAACAATGGTTTCTAACAACTAGGATGATTCAAAATTGGCACACTTTTAATATATATATATATATATATATATATATATATATATATATATTTTTTTTTTTTTTTTTTTTTTTTTTTTTTTTTACAATATAAATGGGTTTTAGCCCGACTCGTACGTGCAGTCAACTTTTAACTAGTTATGAAGCTCATATGATATTAAAGGCAAAATTAAGTTATATTAAGTGTTTACTTTTTTAGGAGTTTATTACTGGTATTCATCATACTACTTACCGCATATACAGACAAAACAGGAGGGGGTGCTGTTGTCACATTTAGAATGATTTAAGGCTGTAATTTCTGGACAAAAATTGGCAAGGCTGTTTTTGCGCCATCCCGCAATAGCCACTATTTGAGAAGCACTGCATCAGTATAAATAGAGATATTTAAAAGCCAACTCTTTTTTGCTAATAGATTGCATACATGAATGCCTTTTAGTGCAGTCTATATATCGTGGTCATTATTTTGACAGTTTACTACCCATTTGTTGAAATCAGGCTTTTGTGTCTAAAACCGTCTGTGAGGCGCCCTCCTCAAGTTGAACAAGTGTAAAGATCTGGTACGGGAATGGGTTACACTTTAAGCTTCTGCTTTTAAGATTACCATCGCCAAGAGTAGTGTTTAGTGAAATAATACATAAAAAATCAGAATAACAAAATCTGTGTTGCCATTTGAAAGACATTTTGCTGTGAATCCTCTTGACCAAAATAATAAATAAATGATAATGATAAATAAAATTGACTCAAAGACTAAAACGATGAAACTGAGGTTTTTATTTGCACAATGAGCCAACAGGAATAGGTTACATTTTCCATAGCTGCAATAAACAGAGTCGTAATTGCGAGCTGGAAAGAAAAGATGAAACTAAAGGAAAAACTTCAGCATATATAGTATTGGTTGTTAATGGGTGGGATGTCGTGATCCTAAGTATTTGCTGGCTGTACGGATTACAGCTGAGTCCTATCAGAATAGCTATACTCAACTCTCAGTACCTGTTGCTGTCCTACTGTCTCTGCTTTTACATCTGCTGTGCTTTAAACATTGCCAGCTGCTGTAAAACAGAATAAAAAAACTCCATTGGTGAAAAGTGATAGTGAAAGTGATGCATGGCTGTGACAAACATCACTACTTCTGTAGAGCCGCTGGGTATCAATCAAATAAATGGCATTGATTTGAGTAACATTAGTGTACTCATGTTACATAGTTTGCAAGCCTGGGCTGTAAAAAATACAAGTCTCCCTACTGATAAGCAAATATTACTGCATGAAAAACAATTGATAAATGACTTGTCTTGGAGACACGGCTGTTAGAAGAGTCTGAAAGCTGGATAGTGCTAATGTTGTAGAAAGTCTCATCAAGCCTCAAAGATAGCTGTAGCAAAGCCTGCTACCACGACTTGTTCACTCAGAAAGAACTTGCTGCTCCTCAGATATCACAACCCAAAGCTACACCAATCCCTTTTTGCATCTTTGTTCAGATATATAATGCAAGATTAGCAAAGTGATGTTTTGAAATACAAAATGGCTACCATTACAAAGAGCGCTTTCAGGGCAAAACACCTCTTTCGTCAGTCCTGCCCGATTCCCGCTTCTAATCTGCTTTAAACAACCATACAGCACAATGCCTTCAACGGCACTCTCCTTTTACGTAAGCAGAGCTGATTGGGAGTTAAGGTTAATTAGGCCTTTTTTGAAGGAAACATGGAAATATTAGCAGAGTGACATGTTCTGAACTACGTACAATGTCCTGGTTATTATTTTTCCATGCGGCTAGAAGTGCACGAACACTATTTAATCGTCATTAGCAGGCGCTAATTGGCAAGACATTACATGAGTGACGACATAAGGACCCCAGAACTTGAGTCATTCACTGAAAGAAAGAAGGGACAAATGGGCAGAAATGTGAGCCTTAGCTTACAGTAAGAGTTAATGTGTATGCTGTTTTAAATTAGGGATAATATGGCAAGGATGGAAAATGTGTCTGTGTGCACTTTTAGAATGAAATAACTTTTTTTTGTTCGTTTGTTTGCTAATAGCCAATGCTATTTTATTATTTCTTGGGTTTTTTTTTCTGTCTAGCCTAAGTCATCAACTTGTTTATGACAGAACATCCTGTCTGGCCCAGGCTGACCACACCCAGCATCCAGAGACCGTTTCCATTGCCTTTTTATGTCGCCTTACCCTGAGAGGAGGAAAGATCCTCAGTTTCAGTCAAAAACGTAGCCATTAAGGAAAAGGGGGTGGAAGAACTAACCACTCATTAAAACTAATGACACAACATTCTTTACTTTTCAAGGGTGGCGTTTGCAGAGTTGTCAACCCTTTTAGCCCATTTTCAAATGTAACACGCAAAAGTAAAAGTATGAATTTATGGTAGATATTTCCATGCTGTTTAGGCTTTAAACAGGGAACCTGGAAATACAGGAGACAAAAACGAAGGAACGAAAGACACAATGAAGACAGGACAGAGAGAGGACTGGAGGGAGTGACTCAAGAATGGAAGAGAAGTGGGCAAGACAAAAAGAAGAAAGGAATAGGGTAAGAAGAAAGAGGGAGAAAACAAGGGCAAAAGAAGGAAAAATTGGTCACAAAAAAGAAAGGACACCTGAAAGGAACAAAAAAAAGACAGAAAGAAAGGACAAAAGGCAGGATGGAAGAAATGACACTAAGAAAGCGATGGCGGTAGGACACATGAAAGGATGAAAGGAACAAAGGACAAAAAGAAGAAAGGATACAATGACGGAAGAAAAGAAAGACTGGCATAAAGAACGAAAGAAATAGAAGGCTGCAAGGAAGGAAGGGAGAAAGGCAGAGAGAGAGAGAGAGGAAAAACACAAATAAGGGTGGAAGAAAAGAAGAAAAAACAAGGAAGGACACAAGGAGGAGACCAAGGGACTAAGGAAGGGAGAGAGAAACGACAAGAACACAAGGAAGCATAAAATGTAGGGCCGAAGGAATGTCGCAAAGGAGGAGGGAACAGGTTATGAAGTGAAAAAAGAAATGGAATGTGGAAGTGAGGGGGGACGAACCCAATTAAAGATACTTGGAAGAATGGAAGGAAAGGAAAAAAAGGCTGGAAGAACAGAAAGGAGGAAGGCCAGAAAAAGCAAAGGAGGAAGAACAAAAGCAAGGGAAGAGAGAGCTGACACAGAAAGAAAGGAGTGGTAAAAGAAAGGAAAAAGAAAAAGCATGAAGGAACATTTTTTAGATAGTGGATAGGAAAGAAAGTCTGCAAATAAAAAAAATATTTTTCCATACTCTGTTTTCCTTTTCTACGTTTATCCAGACCTGGAACGTAAATATATTTTCATACTTCTTGAGATTTTCTAGGCCTGCCTAGGAACCTTGTGTAGACCGAGTCGACCCTTGCAGCCCGATTACATAAACTAGTACAGCAGTACTGACTTAAAAAAAAAAACGACCATACGGGAGTAGCTAAGATTAATATCTCAAACACAAACTTGCGTGGAAAGTCTATGTTTGTATATTTGCACAACCTTGTCTTGATAGCAACTCTATTAAGACAAGAATGTTTAGGCCTATATACATGTATATATACACATCAGCTGTAACTTGGAAAAGGTCACAAAGCATTATCTTCCAATATTGTAACTCAGGATGCTCATTGCTGGCTCACACACACACACACACACAAGACCCGCCTACACAGAATATATTGCACTGGGCATTAGTCCATATATTACACTACAATGAACCTGCTGAACCATTGCTGTTCTTTATTCCACCTGTCAACATTACTTGGTGCAAACTGCTCCAGTCCGTCTGGAGCCAAAGGGGCACATACTTTGATGCATTGTGTAATAATCAAGCAAAGCTCACTCAAGTGTGATTAGATTTGCTAGGCTGTGAAGCCAAGCAATCACTGTATAGAGAATCTTCCTACGGAAGAAGAAGGAAAAGAAGAAAAAAAATTATCACAAATTATTTGACTCATTCATATCCAGTATTTAACCCGGTGATTAACAGTGTTGGCAAGTTTCAGTGTGTAACCATATGCATGCAGAGACTCACGTTTAACACTGACAGATTGTTCCTACAGTGCTGATAGAAAGTGTTCGGGGCATTGCAGGATTTGTTACTAGTTCTTTAGGATTTATTATTTCCCTCAGAGTTTCCTCCCCCCACAGCAACCCAGAGAGATTCTAAATCATCTCCAATAAAGCTAAAAATCATAATCCATCCAGCAGATTATCCCTTCCCTGTAAAATATGCTGGATATATTTCTATAGGAAGGCACCTAGAAAGCTTCTTTACCATCTTGCAAAACCACCTTAACTGGCTCTTTTCAAAGCAGACTAGCTGTGAATCAAGAAGGCGAGTCCCCTCCATCACGAATCCAGCCACCTCTGTCCGTGCAGTTTGTCTCAACGGTTACCCAGAGCCCCCGCCCAAAGGTATAGGACAGGATAGCAGTGGTCTCAAACTCCAGTCCTCGAGGTCTGGTGTCCTGCAACATTTAGATGGGTCTCAGCTTCAACACACCTGACCGGCCCTTGAGGATTTGAGTTTGAGACTACTGAAATAAAGACAGATGGATAACTCAATGGAAAACTTCTTTCATCTCATCTGTTTCTGTTCCACCTTACACTAGTGCACTGTCTGCATTCCTGCTGCAATCCACCTGCCAGTCTCCCAGCACCACTTCCCCCCACCCTAGATATTTTAACTACTTCCTTTGGAGAAGTAGTCAGTTCACAACCTGCAGGTGAGAATCCTCTATAGCCTCTGATTTGGAGGCACTGGTGTCATGATACTTAGGGGTCTTGAGTTTCTCATGGGTATCCTTTGATTACCGGCAGACATAGTTGGACCAAATATCCCCAATCTTAGTCTCATCTGACCCAAAGTATTCACATACAGCTGACTTTTTTATTTTAGATGAGGAGAAAAGTTCAGGGCACTCACCTACTTCAGCCATCATGCAACAAGCTGAGCCGCTTTACGATTACGCAAGAGGAGTCATGATACTGCAAATGCACATGACCTGAGCTACATGAGTGATATACTGGGGTATACCGTGATACCAGTAACTGGCACATACCTAATTTGAATATTTCAACTAGATTCCTCCCTGTGTTTTCTCCCTGCCCAGATTCTGCTAATTATTCTCCCTCAGCTCTCTGCCCCCATTGTTCTCAGCTTGCCTCACCTCTCCCCTGTATTTAAACTGTCCGCTTCACCCATTCCCCTCGCTGGTTTCTTCCGTGTACTTCTGCTTCTTGCCACTCCGTTCAGGTTCCTGCTTTTTGTTACTTTCTTCATGCCAGATGTTCCTTGTCCTGAGTTTATTTGTAAGTGTGCCTCTTTTCTTCATTAAACCCTTATATTCATCACACTCCTCCCCAGTTCTTGTGTGCTATTTGGTCCTGCTACAAAGCTCACAGCATAACAGCTAGCCTTTATTCCAGCTGTCTCATGCTCAGCTGCCAACTTTTCCAGTGCCTCCACGTAATTCCTAATTATTGAGGCCAACAGCACCACATCATCTGCAAAAGGACCATTGACGCCTGGGGTCTAGCAACTGGAACCTTCCTGGCTGCATGTAGAAAGTCTGTCCATGAACATTATAACGAGAGTCGGTGACAAAGGGCAACCCTGGCGGAGTCCAGAACAGACTGAAAACAAGTCTGACATTTTACAATGCAAACCAAACTCTTACTGTGCATGCAAGGGATCCCGTTTAGTTTTCATACCTTTGAAACAAAATAACAGCGGATAAACATCTGTGCAGATTCACTGAGACACAGGCTTCTGTAGACAAACTCGCTTCTAGGCTTAGGAATGTAGTTAAGCACTGGTGGTGACATTTAAGGGCTTTGAGAGGGCATCCAGACATCTTAGTTTTTTCTGTCTGCAGGAGCTTACCCTGTATGGAACATTTGTTTTCTCCCTCTTGCAGTAACAACAAATACTCTTAACAATGGCATAAATGTGCAGTCTTTATTTTATATGCTTATCATTCCCTTTGAACAAATAAATTTACCATTTTCCAGAGGCATTAGATCGTTTTTATAGATGTTTCCATCAAAGATGGTGCATACACTTTTTCATGTCAAAGCCACAACTCACAATGTATTTCACTGGAGTTTTGTGTGATTGAACAAATAGTGTATAAATGTGAATTGAAACAGATTTGATGGATGGATCACAAGCAGCACTTTTCAAGCTCAGATTTTCATTTGGATATAGGGGACATTCTAATACATGATGAAAATGCATTGATCTAGACTTTGCTGTTATAGCTTGTGTTTATACTAGAAAAATTGTAAATGGTCTGAACTTATATTGCACTTTTTCAATCATACTGACCACTCAAAGCGCTTTACACTATAGCCACATTCACCCAATCACATTTACTAACGCAATGTACAGGGGTACATAAACATGTCACAGAGGGTTGCTGGAATCAAACCAACAACCTTCCGATTGCAAGACAACTATTCTACCTAATGAGCCACAGTACTGTTTGGTAGCAACTCAACACTAAAAACATGAAATGATAACCGAAATAAAATAAGAACTGTCACAACCTAAAGTTTTATGTAGGTTTTCATCCACGATTACCTTGTATTTAGTTCAGTGCATAGTCTTTGAATAGCTTCCCTGTCCACTGGTGAAGAAAAGGGAAAGTGTACCCAGGATGAGTGTTAGTTTCCATATATTGGTAAAAAAGCTATATTTTGGTCTCCAAACCACTTTTGAATTAAATGGTCTTAGATGCAATGATCAAAGGTTAAAGGAGCTATTTACTTTAAAATCAGCATAAATCATTCTCATTTCTCGCCTGGGATAGAAGTAACATTCCCTATAAACAATCGTTCCTCTCTATCTACAATGCCTGAGTCACATTTTTCTCCTTTCAAACCTAGAGGTACGGTCCGGAACTACTTCGGTTCAGAGTGTAGCCCGCGTTTACTTCCTGGTTCCTGAGCCAATCATATGACAGCTCCCAGGTTACCAAAAACAGAGCACAGCATTTGGTATTTTATTTTAGCAAAAGAGCAGCAGCCTGTTGACATGGAAGCCAGTAAGAGAAGCAGACCAGAAATAGAACGGGATACAACATCATGTACCTGTCCTGTGGAAGTAAAAATTCAGTGCAACAACAGGCAGCTGATTAAATGGGGGGGGGGGGGTGGACATTGTGTATGTGTTGTTTCAATTTTAACCACTACGTGTTTGTTATTATTACTTATTGTTCCTTTTAAGCTGCGACACACTGGCGACCTGTCCAGGGTGTACCCCACCTCTCGTCATTGAATGCTGGAGATAGGCACCAGTGCCCCTCAAGACCCCACAAGGGACAAGCATGACAGAAAATGAATGGATGGATGGATGGATGGATGGATGGATGGATGGATGGATGGATGGATGGATGGATGGATGGATGGATGGATGGATGGATGGATGGATGGATGGATGGATGGATGGATGGATGGATGGATGGATGTTCCTTTAAGGCATTCTTTTGTGACTGAACCATGCTTTAAACTTTTTCCCTGGTCTGTCTGCTGTGTTCGTTGGTCTCCATTATAATGTTTGTTCATTAATGTTCTCTAAGAAACCACTTAGGCCATCACAAAACAGCTGAATTTGTACCAAGATTAAAACACAGGTGGCCATCTTCAACTAAATAGGTGACGTTTTAAGGCCATTTGTTTTTATTAAGTATCAAATTAATAGGGCTTGAAATCAGGTATGATTTTCTTTCAGTTACTAGTTAATTGCTGCTGATTTACTACTATTGCATAAAATGGCAATGGAATAAATTAGAGTTTGTGGTTGCAATGTGAAAAGTTCAAGAAAAACAAATAGGCAGTGTAGCTTTAGCATCTTCCAAAGGTGTTCACCTTTGTGGTTTAGGCAAACCAGTAAAAAATACAGAGAGATTTACCATGTACAGACATTAAACAGGACACCTGCTCTTGTATGGGATTGACAGTCAAGTATTCTGCAATCCAGCTTAGGTTAAACAGCTCCCCTTAATTGTTCAGCCACAGCTGAAAAGCTTCTTTTAAGACTTTAAGAGAAGGGAGGAAACACAATAACAGCAAGTGAACCAAAGGAACTGGAATAACTTACGGTACAAGGAAACTAGTTCCATTACATAACTTCCAAAATAACCTGTTTTTGTGTCTTTCCTCTCATCATTATGGCTCAGAAAAAAAGGACCATTGGAGGAAACCAAACTCTTTGCTAGCCTGGTTTAAAAGGAAACATTTTAGGATGGGACAAAAGACAAACATAACTGAGTCTGCTACAAAGAGTCTTCTCTGCTCTTTGTGAGAGGTTTCATAAGGTCAGGTTGGTTCTTTCTGTTCTTGAACAAGGCTTCCCTTTCACAAGGAGATGGGAAAGGCAGGTTCAGGTAACACTTCTTCACAACCCAGAGCACAGGGAGGGGGTCAGTGTTGAGTGGTGAAATGGAAGGGAACCCCTGAGATGGACACAGCACTGAAATACACATTGTGATATAGAAACGGGAGGTAGAGAAATCTTGAAAGAAGTAGAGTTATATTACAGAGGCAAATGCAACGTTTGCTAACTAGAGATGTAAAAACATGAAAGTTCATGTTAGCTCATTTACCAATATGGATAATACAATGAGTAACTGTCCTCCATAAGGCTCCTGCAAAAGAAAAGAACTGGTTACATTTATGAAAATGCTAAACCTGTTTTTCAGTATGGACAATTTACCCCTTTTACGTAACGAGTCGTTTTGTTTGTTTATTTAATTATACCACAATATCTTTATATACTTAACACACCCTTCAGATTTGCCAATACCCCTGGTGAAGATGTGTAATAATTCATGACAGAAACGTTCATCTTATGTTTTAGTTGCATAATTTCCAACATTATATTTTGGAAAACTCCAACCTTTAATTTCAATTGAGAAAAAACAATCCCTAGCAGTCGTGATTATGGTGTCCCTAAGAATTCCTTCAAAATGAATTTACCTGAATCATTTGTTTTAATCTATACTCTTTTTAAATAATCATAGTGTCTTGGAACCTTTAGTGAGTAATCTATGATTTCCTGTTCCCTGGGGTATAAATATCATGTGACGCAGAGACCTATTTCTCTTTGCCACTCTTTAGAAATGAGAAAGACAAGACAAGCTGGACAAGCCAACATTCACACAGGACTGGCCCTTGACGTATGGCTGGTGTTTTCCTTCACATGGAATTGGTTTAAATTGGTTAACGGGAAATGGTTTAAAACAACAGCTAACTCCTAAACTCGCTCATATCTACGGTCAGAGCAATGATCAAAATGCTTAAAACCAGAACTAGGACAGACAAGTGTGGACGAATACCCATGTTTAATGTGCCTCCATGCACAGTGAGCAGGAATGTAACACAGATTAACACATCTAGAAATTCCACTGCCAGAGAGCTGCAGCAAAAGAAGAATGTCTCAAAAAACATCTCAGACAGGGAACAACTCTTTTCTGTACTACCATGATTTTGTTCAATTCTGCTGTGACTTTAACAGGGACCATTTGGGTCAGATGAGACTAAGATTGGGACTTTTTGGTCCAAGTATGTCTGCCGGTAATCAAAGGATACCCATGTGAAAAAGGACCTGATGATCACAGTAAAGTGCAGAGGAGGGTCTGTGATGCTGTGGTCTTGTTTCTTTTCCGTAGGGGCCTGGGAACCTTGCTAGTGTGCCTGACATCATAAATTCATCATAATACCAGGAACCAAATGAAGAAAAAAACCTCTCTCTAGACACGGCCTCTCTCCATGGTCTATATCACAGTCCTCAGATCTAAATCCTACAGAAAACCTGCATTCTGAGCTGAAGACAAGAGAGACGAGAAACAAACTGGTGCAAATGGTCAAAGATTTCTCTCCCAGCTTGTGAAATGTCATAGAGGAAGACCATGACGGGTTGTTCAAAATACTTAGAGCCCGAGCACCAATAGTTGTGGTACACTTGATTTAAAGTAAAAACTACATTCCTTAACATGAGATTTTTTTTTTGTCCACTGAACAAGTGTGTTCAAATCAAAAGTTGGATTTTCTACCTTTCTCAGGGTGAGATTATGTTGCCGCAGCTAGATTCATTTATTTTCACGTATCTCTCCTAGCAGAGCAAATATGTGTGGAGGGTGCCATGTTTAGAACACATAATACAAGCAAGGTTCTGCTATGTTGAAAGATCTTTTCACAAAAAGATACACACATTGAGCGATAATGATGTAAAGCATGTGTTGATCTAGGGTTTTGTTTAACTTTTGATCATCCAAAATGTTCTGCCTTGCTGTGTGAGATAAAAACTCACCAGCTGTCTCCTATCTGTGCTATTATTCCCGTGCAAATCTCAAAGAGACCCTCTCCCTTTAGTCAAAGTAAGACCAAGCTCTTTTCATAATAAGGCAGTGAACAAAAACGTTTTTTTTTTATCAGAATGAAAATGTTTATCACACTTGTTTTGCCACTAAACTTTAACTATCCTCACTTTGTTTCAAGGCAGAGGTGGAGAAACCCGCTGGACTAATGTGTCTGACTGCAGTCTAAAGGTCAGTTGAAGCGGAGGCCAAAAATCAATCTCCCTTTTGAACTCTCGCCTCCTTTCCTTCTTTCCACTCTCCTCCTACTTCCTGCGACCCAATTGTAATTCATCAGGCGACGGTGTCCAGGGGAAACGTGAAGTGAGTGAATGAGGATAAGTATTTAATCCATCAAACCCCTTCCACTCCCACCAGGCGGCTGACTCGACAACTTCTCCCTGGGATTAGATACTCCTGAGGGAGATGTGGAGGGAGGGGGTCTGAGCTTCAATCCAGCTCAGCCCACAGGCTCCTGGTACACAAACAGCTACCAAAAGGCCTGCCTTATAATTTAACACATTTACTACCGCATTACACAGACAGATGTCCCTTGTGCTACAGTGGTGTGAGTCACAGTGGATCCAGTCCCACTGCGGCTTCCAGCTCTGCTCCAAGGCTGACGATGGAGTGGGCAAATGACAATATATATACAGAGAGGAGAAACAACATGTGCAGGAGGCCTACAGACCTTTGCTCGTTGCAGGCTGCCTTAAAGCGGCAGACGCCACTTTTCCTAAACTAGTCACAAAGAGAACTGCTCTGTAAAACCGATTAATGATGTGGTGTAGAGTGACTGGCTTTTCAAAGTGGAACTAACTTTGGAAGGAAGAAACAGAAGAGTTGTTCTGTTTAAAGGTCGCATCAGGTTTAAAAAGAACTAGCTTTAACATTTATCATTTGTATATTCCCATGCTTCTCAAACAGTGAGCACTGACAGGCAACAAGATGGCTTCCTCACGCGCATTGATCTTGGCTTCATCAGAAACCTCTAAGAGGAGTGCCGTGGGGTGGGGGGGTGGGATCAAGAACCTCCAGTAAGAACTAATGTGGACATTAGTGAACCAGAAACAAGTGCTGGTGGCTACTTCTGACATGTTTCATTTACCAGTGATTTCAGGAATTAGACCAACTGTAGGAATGACATCAAACCAAACTCAACCGAGGTCAGAGCAACTTATATTAGCAATACAAGATGAAAACACTTTGTCTCTGCGTTTCGTACTTTCAAACACTGCCGGAGCGTATTTGTTGAACGAGTGTGTGAAATAGCTGATGAGATGTAAACCATCTGAAGTGTTAACAAACTTTTTACTGCAGGTGAGCTGTATATACAATCTTTGCAACTTGATTGTATATACAGCTTCTGAGTAAAACTAAAAGGCATTTTTACACATTCTTCTAGCATTCATGCAGGGCCAATGAACAAGGCCATGCCCACATGGGTGCACATAATAAACAGACTTTTCTTTCACATTCCACCCTTTGTCCAGATGAAAACTGAGTTTTTGATCAAATATATATATATATATATATATATATATATGTATATATATATATATATATATATATATATATATATATATATATATATAATATATATATAATATATATATTTGGATTATGGAATATTTTTAAAAAAAACAATATTGTCTATAAAGCCCGTGTTGCACATGTTTGCTAAAATGGCATTGAAGTTGTTTTCTGTCTCTTTTTGTCCTGACTCTGTTTCCATTATGTTTATGAGTGATATTATTGTGCAAAAAGTTTGTTACACCAAGGGAAGAATCTTCTATAGAAATATAACAATGCCAACAGGATTTCTCAGGGTAAAGTTCAGATGGCACTTCAGAATCCTTGAAATGTATTCTTACTCCAATACAAAATGGTAGGTTTTTAGGTGTAGTGGCTCAAATGATGCTTGCTGAATCAGCTATTCCATCCATCGTCTATACCCACTTATCATTGTTGGGTCATGAGGGAGCTGGTGTATATCACAAGCAATTAGTTGGGTTAAATGCACCCTGGACAGGTCACCGGTCCATCACAGGGTAATTTAGAGACACATGGGACGATGTAGTATAACTAACTGTAGTATAACTAACTGGTGTTTTTGGACTGTGGGAGGAAGCCAGAGTACCCACACATTTCAGACCCCAGGCTGGGGTTTCAACCAACAACCTCCTTGCACCACAGCAACAGAGCCATCAACTGTTCCACTCTGTGGCTCTAAATATATCCCAACATTAGCAATACAGCATCAGAGTAGGTCTCCAGGTAGGTTAGACTTCTCTGCCAAGTAACTTTGGCACAATTATGACTTGCTAAAAGGTTCTGCTTGAAGTAGGCCTACCTTGTTTACATGATTGGTTAAAGCTTGCGTAGGGCAGATAGACTTAAATAAACTGAACCTTAGGAAACCTTTTCTGAGTAAATAAATAGAATTTCTTAACATTTTCTAAAGCTTTACCAAGCACACCTTTCTAACTCCTATGTGTAGTGTACGTGTTGTGAGAGGTTTGCTTTATGCTATTCTAAACTGAGCTGTTTTAGTAGCACAGAGGCAAATCAAGGGAGTGTTTAGCTTTGTCCTCCTAGCAGCAGAAACATCTACAAAGTGACAGTTTGGCTGAGGGGTGGAGCAAATAAAGGCATTTATCAGAACTTTGTCTCAGGTCAAGATTTTGTTGTACCTTCAATGGCTGTATTGTGCTTTGTGTTGAATTACTTCTTCATTAAAATTAAATCTAGACCTCTGTTTAATTAAAAAAGGGTGAGGTTTAGTTAAAGGTCAATAGTAGCACTGCACATAATTAACCCCACATTACAGGAGTAGAAAGCTGCAGCATTATGCAATGGGGAACTTTTCTTTAGCAGGGACAGGGAAGGTGGTCACAGTTGATGGTTAGATGTCTGGATCAATACAGTGCAGAAGTTTGCCTTCCACAATGTACAGACAGAGCTACAATGGAAGGGTGTCGATCAAAGCAAATTCATGTTTCAGAATGGCCCAAAGTACAGACTTAAATCCATTTGAGAATCTGTGATAAGACTTTTGGCTGGTTCACACGGCAGGATAATTAGACCGATTTTTGCCCCAATCTTCCCTTTCCGACCGGCCCCGACTATCGGGATGGTTCTTAAGAGAATCTTAAGAGGTATTCCTGCCATATGTGGTGTGTTAAGAGTGATCTGGTCTGCTCGGTGGAACGTTGGGACCGCTCCGATCTCAAATCGGGGATATTGAACATGTTGGATTGTCTTGCCCCGATATACTAGCATGTGTGGTGCTCCCCGAGAACAAACGAGCATGCAGCTTGTCAACAAGCAGCAAACACAGAGCCAGCCGTTCGTGCTGTCTTCACCCACCTTTTCGTTTTGCAATATTTCTCTCTGTTAAAATCAGTCCACAAACTACTGCCATTGTTCTTCCTCGTCGTCCATGTTAATTTATTCTCAACTCACGTTTGGTCTCGAGAGGTTTCACAAGATTTCCCGTCTGACATCTGAATGATCCTGAGTGAAATCTGTTCATGTGTGGTGTGTTTAGCTCGCTGTCTGACGTACGAGCAAACCTGTTTTATCGACGATTTTTTTTATCCACGTGTGGCATCCCTCAGGCTTTGAAAATCGGCCGACTATTTTAAAAATGTGCCGTGCAAACCATCCTTAAGACTGATTAACATAGATGCTCGTCATCCAATCTGACTGAGCCCTAGCTCTTTTACAAAGAAGAATAGACGACAATTTCGGTGTCATGATTTGTAGAGCTGGTAAAGACATAATCAAATAGATCCATGCAGCTGTGATTGAAACGAAAGACAGTTCAAATTATTTACTGTGGTAGGGTGAAATCATTTTACATGTTGAGGCTGTGACAAAGACAGAAAATATTTTTTTAAATAAAAACAGTGTGGATAGATAGATAGATAGATAGATAGATAGATAGATAGATAGATAGATAGATAGATAGATAGATAGATAGATAGATAGATAGATAGATAGATAGATAGATAGATAGATAGATAGATAGATAGATAGATAGATAGATAGATAGATAGATAGATAGATAGATAGATAGATAGATAGATAGATAGATAGATAGATAGATAGATAGATAGATAGATAGATAGAGTTATGGGTTCAAAAACCGAGAACCAAAGATGGGTTATATATTTCTTTAGCCTGTGTGGTAGTTTGGCACAGATTGTATGATTATGTGACCTTACCTTTTAATTACTTGGACGTGAAATTTTAATTTGTCTTGGCCGTAAATCTGATGACTCAGAAGCAGAAAGGCTTCAGAGGAAAACAGCAACTAATATGTAATGGAAATTTACCTAGGGCTCTCCTTTGACTTGTAGATCTGCTTGTCTGTGCCTAAGTCTCTGGGAAACAGGCCAGGAGACAAAACGTAAGAAAGCGACAACGCAAACAGAAACTGCTGCCGGTAAAAAATTCTGAAATTTGCATTTTCCAGAGATGGAAATAAACGGAGAGCGTGTGTGTGTGTGTTTCTGTGCAGACACTGTGCATAAGCTGGCAAACACGAATGCTTCCTTTGCGGCGAGAAATAAAATCCAAGTCCCTGTTTGCATTTGGGGCCAAGCACATTGGTATGCTTTTAACACTTGACAAACGCTGCTTGTCCTTGCGTATTAATGTGTCATTGTCGACTCAACACACCCCCTAGCCATTCTGTGAGTTCAGCTCAAAAGGTTTGGCGCACTCCAAGGTGTGTCAGCGCGCCATGTCAAAAGAACCACAGCCATGTTTTCATACATTCATGGCGCTACAGAGGAGAGATGAGAGGCGCCCAGGGAGACAGATGACTGTTACATCCCAGTAAACAGTTCCACGTCACTGGTCCTGAAACGTAAACGAAGCAGGGTTCAGCTGAAGCCTCAACAGCCTGTGTGGTAGTTTGGTATGCTGCAGACGACGACAGCAGCCGTTTGTTCACGAGCGCCGCGCGTGTTGCTATGTGTACAAAACCTGTATGTCAAGACAGGCTGGCACATGTCGGCCTGTGTGCTTTTCATGTTACATGCCCGGAGAGGAAAAACTTGTGGGAAGAGAAGCATTAAAGTAAAGCACAGGCACCAAGAATACAGAGCTACAGTCAACAAAGAAGGACGGGGATGTTTAAAAAGGACTTAAAACGGATGTCCGCAATTGGAGAAGATAAGAGAGACAGATGAAAGTAATCAGGTTTAGAGAAAAGTAAAACAGAGTTTGGTTGTTAACCCCCCCCCTTCAGGTTGTTACATTAGGGCGTAAGCAAGTCAACGTCAGGCAAGGCTTAAAAGCAAGATCATTTGTGACCAAATTCAGGTACAATCCAAATTCAGGTACAATCAAGTCAACATTCATCCATCATCTATGGTCGGTTGTATTTGCAGGGTCAAAGGCGGCGCAGGTACGGGTTTTGGGCTAACCCTATCTCCATTGGTCGTTGGGAGTTCCTTGTTAGTTCCAGCTTGCTGGTTGCGCATGCGCACTTCTAGTGTGTATGTACCCAGCTAGCTTAGCAGTTAGCTTCAGTGTTAGCCGTTCAATGTAGCTCTGCTGCTCTCACCGTAGACTTTGAACATGGCTGAGAGTTTCAAGAAGCGAACCGCGTTCATGTTTATGAGAAGAAGAGGAAAGCCTCAGTAGAAATAAATAAGTCCTGAGTGGATTTGGAAGATTCTTTTCATGCAATTCCACTGAAGCGAAGAAGAGCAGGTAAAACGGTCTTCCGCATGTGCAGTTATTTAAAAAGGACTTAGGGAAACGTCTGGAAAAATCACCGACTCTAGGTTCGATAGTTTTATGATCAATAAATTCCCAACTTGTGACCAAAAAAAAACCTTTTTCACTGAGGAAAAAAAAAAAAGTTTATCAAAGCTTTCAACCAAAAGCAAAACTGTATCTGATTTAATTTTTGCAGTTAATTGGTTAAAGTAGGTGTGTCTTATAGTCCTGTTTATAGAGTACACAGTCATGTTCAACAAATTAGAGTAGTATTGTAAAGTTCAATTCTCTAAGGGGACCACATTATATGGTTTAATTACACACAGACTGAGGTTTTGAAGCCTTTGTTTCGGTTAAAAAGGATTTTCCACGTTTACCCAGTGAACACACCATAATATTCCATCAGACCAAATATATATCACTTTTAATACAGAAATGTCAGCTTAATGAAAAGTATGTTTAATACTTGCTTTAGAGGTTGTTATTTTCAAAAGGTACTTTTATTCTGACAAAATGGGCCTCATCAGAGAGCATGTTCTAATTTATCGAATATGACTATATGATGATTTGGATGTTTTTTCCACCTTTAGCTTTTTGAAAATCTTTATTTTTATTGTAATATTTGATTAGATGTTCCACTGATGAGTCCAAGCTTTGTGTTTTCAGAAATTGTTAGATTGTTTTTGTTATGACCTGGTTGATGAATTTTAGAAGAAATAAAACTCCTTTTAAACCTTTCATCTGTTTCAGTCTCTGCTCTTTGGCTCCATGTTTTTTTGCGCATCAACGCGAACTGAAAGCCCTTCAAGTCTTCGCCACGTTCAGCCTTCAGCAACCTTCCGATTGCTACCACCAGGACGGCTTCATTATATATTCCACTTTACAAAAGCACAACACTAGATGTTCACCAGAATCGTATGCTGCTGCCAGAAATGCCTAATACAGGGTTGTGCAGTGAGGAGTCTGGCCTTTAATCTTAGACATTTTCCAACCATGTTATGCATTGTCAATTCATTGATTAAATCTGCACTGCAGGAATTTCAAAGGTGGATAAACTCGATTAACTGACAGGTTCTTCACAAACAAGTTCACACAATGCAGGCTCCTTTATCTAGGTTATTTAATGTAACATTAAATATCAACCATTTGTTCCATTTTTACCTGACTGAAGTGCATCGCTGTGTTTTTCTGTATGTTGTTGCTTTTCCAGAGCTGGACATGAACATAACGGCTTCCACAGAGAGGGAATTGGAAACCAATACTAGAAGTGTGGTGGGCCCTTGGTGGAGTAAGTATGGAAAGTATGAGACACTTTTCAGATGTGTCAGATGAAAACATACTTTAGAGTTTGAAGAAAGGACTAATGCTACAGAGCATGACGTCAAATATCAAACATGTTGTCTGCAGAGCCTGGATTATTTTGTAGTAAATCCTTTTTGCAGAAAGAGTGTGGCTTGAGGGTGATGACTTGTAACAGAATGGGCTGCATTTTTGGCACCAACATGCATTGCGTACAATTCAGCAATAACCACTGATGGCTGTTTTCAGAAATGTAGTCCCGCCTAAAAGTGCGGTGCAAGGATTGGAGGACAAATGGAAACCACATTTCCTCTCGTGGTTCATATTTCTCCCTGTAGTGGATGGAAACATGTGGGCTGCAGTTTGAGCTGCGGACCCAAAATAGGGAGGCAGCTCCAAGGAGACCCAAAGCTAATGTTTACCACTGATGGTAGGGATTGGGTAGGAGGGAGGTGGACCATTTAAAAACCCACATTCAAATCTTTATTAGATTGCTGGTAACATTTATTTCAAAACCCACAGAGTTACTTTTTACAGTACCTTGAAGCCCTTGAACCTTTTGCGATTTTGTCACATTACATTCCCAATTTTCCATTTGTTTTTACTGGGATTTTATGTGTTAGACTAACAGCAAATGGGACATAACTGTGAAAATATAGGAAAGAGACACATACATCCTTTCATCGTCTATGGCCACTTGCTGGGTTGCAAGGTAAGTGGTCGTTTTCGGACGGTAGGAGGAAGATGGAGTACCTGGGGAGGACCCACGCATACACAGGGAGAACATGCAAACATGCAGAAAGAGGTCAAGCTGGGATTTTGGAACCTGGCATCTTCTCGCTGCAGTATCAAATAAGATGTTAAAAGCTTGCTATGCATTTACAGTTTGTCTGCCACACACAGTTTTGCGGTTGCAGGTAGGCCAAAATGTTCTGTTTTGCTCTCGTCTGACCAGAGCACCCTCTTCCACATGCTTGATCTTAAACATCTACATTCATCCTGACAATTCCTTACACACGAATGGTCTCTGATTACTAACCAGGTGACCTCTGAAGGCAGCATTATGTACTGAATTTGTATCTAGTGGTCCCCGAGTAAATGGGGGTGAATAAAGTTCAGCACCACATTTTTTTGGATACTTTCTCAGGTTGTAACGTGTGAAAATCTGTAAAGGGATAAAGGGGAATTATACTTTTGCAAGGCCCTGTATGTCAGAAAGAGATCATGGATATTCACATTTCCAGCATTTGTGATGATAACCAAAGCTGAGGGAGGAGCAGCACAAAAGTATTTTGATTTATTTTTTTTATAGCACAAGTTTTTCTGCAAGTCCAATAATGAAAAGCAAATGTCTCTGGAAAAGGACAGCACATGTCAAAACAGCCACAGGGAGAAGAGCAGTTGCTGGGCTTTTTCAGAAATCTGCTTATCAGATCCCATCCTTGCAGTGGATTTTCTCCAAACAGATGAAAACAATGTTATGCCCAGGTTTCCTGTGTCGTGTCTGTCATGAAAGTGAGACATGTGCTCGCTTGTTTTATGGCTGTGGTGCCAGTGCAACAGAACCTGAAGCAAAACCACTACAGCAAACATGCATGAGAGCTGAGATGCTGCTTAGCTGCAGTTAATTCCCACATGCTTTGCCTCATAAACATGCACTTCTCTGATCACCCATCTTTTCATGTCCAAACATTTAGTCCTCCTGCTGCTCAGTCCGTGTCAGCCTGTTATGAATGAGCTGCAGGCACATGCTGACTGTAAACATAAGCAGCTTGCTGCTACACTGAACCCCATGCTTTGGCGCTGGATGGAAATGTTCAATCAATATAATCCACTTAACAGGGATGGACGCAGATTACTTCAAGGTTAAACAACCCGCCGTCTGCAGAATGAATTGCCGCTGATGCGCCAATTTGCGCACTTATTAAAACACGCTCCATTAGCCGCGCTGTCTGAGCGACGGGAGCGGTTTTAAAAAGAAGGATGTGCTCCGTTACTGTTTATTTCCACGACATATCCTGGACCCCCTGCGAACGGGAAGCAGGTGGACTTATCTGCGTCCAAGTGGCCACTTTACGGTCTGCGCGTAAACGCACACAAGCACGGATGCGCACTAATGGGCAGGAAAGGGAGGTTGTGCGAAAACCCGAAGACAATGCGGCAGACGTCTGATGCCGGTAAAGTCGTTAGCGCGTCAGAAAGGGGGCCGCACACGTCTAAGGATGTTTTACAGGAATTCTTAAACGACCCACCCGGTGCCACCGTGCCAGAGTTCCCCATTTCCCGATGACGCACGGCAGCGCACTGAGATGGGGGTTAGGGGTCCCTGTGGAGTCCTCACTAGTGGACAAACAATCAGGGCTCTCTTTTTACTTAATGGTGTCTTAAAATAGGCTTCCTGTCAGTCCCTCCCGAGGCAGCACTTTTTCTGGACGGTTGAATCGAGAAGCCAAACTAAATCAGAATCAGACACAGAACACCGAGGATCATGTCATGTCAAAAGCGGCTAAGATCAGTACACCACAACATTTTCTCACTCACCTGAAGCTGCGAGTCCAGACAGGACAGCGAGAAGATAGAGCCCGTTTACGCACATTTGGACGGCAGGTCAGCTGAGCGGGAGGTTAGGGGCGAAGAGTCAACAAACCCACTGTACTCGACCTTTTCCCAAAGACTGACACACAAAACCGATCCACAGAATCCACGTATCCCCTTTGGAAAGGGATGGAGAAAATAAAAATAAAAAAATATGTCGCTACGGTTCGTCTCCTTCAGCTTTCCTGTCCGAAGACGCGTCCCAACTCGCCTTCTGGAGTCAAACTTTTCACGTCAAGTACCCTCCCACCATCATTTCGGGCGGAGTAAAAAATGAAGAAAAAAAGAGACAGGAGTTAAAAAAAAATGAAAAAGGATCAAGAAGTACTTTCTTCGACGTGTTCACGTCCCTCTTCAAGAGTAAAACCCCGAACCTCTCTGGCTGGTCGTCATCAGACCGATTCTTCTGCTCTACGGATGTGGAAAAACTACTAAAAATGTTACGCAAACATGACCATGATGACCTGCAAAAAATCAAAGCTGTTTCGGACATTTGATGGAAACTATTTTCTAACCTTTAGGATGTGTAAACGATAAAGAAATTGTGGGATGTATTAAATAGCTATATATATATATATATATTCAAATTCTTTAAATCTAAAACACATTAGCCTGTACAAGTAACATATAATGACCAAAGTCTAACAAAGCTTGCTTTGTAATTTTTTTAGGATTAGATTTGGTTTCATGCCCTGCCATTTTCCAAACTGTTCAGAATTCTGGTTTCCATCTATAACATCTTTTTTAATGGCATGTGATGTCACCCTTGATTAGAGATCAAATCATAGATTATTTGAATCGTCTGTGGTTTTATCAAACCAAATATAAAAAGTTTGCTGTCACGTATGACACCGCTTATAATGTAAGTCGAGAATGTTGTCTTTTTCAAGAAATCTTGATTGGCTGACTTTTTTAACATTTATTGCAATGTGCCTCTAAAGCATTGTCCTTAACTTAAAAAAAATCTATTCATTTAATTGTGAAACAAAGAGTAAGTGTAAGTAAACAAAGACCAAAGATAACATGAAGCTAATCATAAATAAACATTTTCACAAGTAAAAGTCTAATTATTTGTTGGTTTTAGAGTTTTTTATTTATTTCTATATTTTTTAATTTATTTATCTATTTTTGCTTTGTCTTGCTTTGATTGTTGAATAGTCCCCTTTTTAGGCTACTCACGGGCAAGCTTATTTTTTTCCAATTAAAAATAAACAAAGAAAATGTTACTGTTATATTTTCATTTTCAATTCTTTAACCGTAACTTAAATAAGCAATAGCTTAATGAAAATGAGAAAGTATAGAGAATGTATAACATTTAGAAAGAATAACTAATGATTTTGGTTTACCTGTTATTCTCGTTTTTTATTACCAACTATAGACCATCCTCTATGTTTCCCCAGTTCTCTGAAAATGTAGACAAACTCTTTCTCCAAAAACTGCATCAATTCATTGAAGAAAATAAGATTCTAGAAGGTACCAATCCACCTCAACGGCAGTAATGAAACCGGTTGAGGATATTTTTTCATCCTAGAACTGTTTACTGTGGGGTATTTATCGATTTCAAAAAGCATTTGATGGTATTAATCATAGCTTATAGCTCTAAAAAGAGAGACATGGAATTAGAGGGAGAGCCCTCTTTTGGGTAACTAGTCATCTGGAAGCTTGGTATCGAGACATGAAAATAAATCATGTTCAATGCAAGTTACTCAGAATTACTTATGGGGTCCCTCAAGGTTCGATATTTGGTCCTAAAAAAATATTATTGTATATTAAAGGGGCCTAGTCACGCACTATGACCATAAAAAACACAAAAATCATATATTCATCTTTAAATAAAAAAATATACACCAATCATTTGTCCTGATAGTGTTTACGTAGTCCTTTTAGCCTGAAAAGAACATTCCAGCAGGCAATCAGCAGACATTGATATTGTATTATCTGCAGACAGTACTGTGGAACCATCAGAAGATGGCGACAATGGGACATTTCTCAAATGACGTCACATTTGCCAGGAGACAGCCCGAGTTTCTCGGATGGTCGGACAAGCTGAGCACAAACTAGAATGGTAACAACCACAATACCGATAATTTTTGGAAGATGATGAAGCATTCATTTGAGAAATCCAGCGTAGATCATCTTGAACCTTGGTTGACGTGTAGAGGCCTCAAAATGAGCAAAAAGAAAGCAGTATTAGTAGAAAGATAGAAGGGACTCTCCTCTTGCACAACGGATCAAACGCTATGCAACACAGAACATCACATACACACATAAACACCCCCTCTCTGTAATGATGTTTACATTCCGCTGTGAAAAAGCCAAATAAACGTAGCCTACCTGCGGTCGCTGGTATTACGTCTGGATATTCAAGTGTTGGCTCCTTACCACCGAGGAAATGTTGAGAGCACATAGGTGTCTTTGATCAGATTCCTGTCCCCTGGTCACAGTCTCGTATCCCACACTGAAATTTCTCGCCAATCTTTCAGTATTTTGGAAAATTAATGGAAAAGATTCCCTTCACATGGTCAGATATCGCGAGTCACTCCACATTAACAAACTCAAACTCGTCAAACCTCCAACTTCACTGTGACTCTGTGACCCTGTCTGACTGACTGTCCCTCTCTCTCCTCATCCAGCCCGGTTTTGTCTGGCTTTGCCTGGTAACACTGTTAATGAACCAATCTCAGAAGCACTTGAGCCCCGTTTTTGGGAGATTGTATGAAACTGTCTTTCATAATACAGGGCTTCTCTACTTACTTGGCTTTTTGCTGCACAAAAACAATATTGGATGTCAACTTTTATTTTTCTGCCTTTCTAGTGACATCGTTGGCTAATTAAGAACACACACACACACGCACACACACACACACGCACACACACACACACACATTGTTTTAAATACTGAAGACCTGGCCTTGACTTCCATTGACTTCATTTAATTTTAAACCCTTTCTTTGAGCCTAACCCTAACCCTAACCATTAGCAGTATATACCTAGCCCAAACCCTAACCTAACGGATACCTTAGTCCTAAACCTAACCCCTAGCCTAAAAAAACACAAGGACCCAAAAAAAATTGTCCTCACTTTACATCAAAGTCCTCACTTTGGTGGTGAAATATGAAATAAATGTTCTCACTCTATTGCAAGTACAAGTACACACACACACACACACACACAATGTTACTTATAGAGTAGGAGAGAAGCACCACGCATTGCCTGAATTAAAGCTGATACGTGCCTGACAGGATTTAATTATGAATCATTATGAAGGCTACCAGAAGTTTGGATGATTTAATATAGTGATTATTTTCTGAATCAAGTCTTAATTTATTAAAAACATAAACAATATAACATAATGGCAGCTATATGACGAGTAGGAAGCAATAATAAATAAGCCCAGAAAGTAAGTACTGTAACGTAACCTTGTGTCAGGATCCGCTGGGTATTAGTACTTGCTGTAGCTCTCTGGGGATTCTGCAGTCTGTGTTTGCACCCTGGGCTCTTTCTAGAAAAACATTCAGTTTCCATTTCACAAGTTTAAAAGGCTGTACCTTGAAAATAGCAAGAGCTATGGGTATACTGTAAATGAGAAGAAAAAAATCTATCAGAATCCAAAATTTGCGATGGGAGTAAATCGACTGGTCAAATTCATTATTAGATTTGTTTGCTTTTGCTGTTTTTCACTATGTATCTTTTTCTATTCTCTGGTGCCGCCACTAAATATTAGCTGTAGGAAAGTTTTATTCATGAATTTGCTTCCCAAACAATGCCAGAGAAAGTTTGTCACAACTCACAATGAGAAAGCAGCGCCTTGCACGGTTAAACCACATGGGGGCAGAGCCGCACCACAATGTTCACTGCCTTTCCTGTAATTTCAAAGTATGCCCTTGCTGTTGCATTGAAAATGAAAATATCACCAGCAAAAAAAAAAAAAAATAGAAAATGACATACTTTAAATTCTGCACAAACTCTATTAGAAACTTCTGAAACCTTATGTCTAAAAACTGCAGGGTTTGTTCAACCTCTTCTGGGTCAAATCTTAACAAGTTTGGGTTATTAGTTTGACCAAACATACTGGGTTAAGCCTCCAACCAAAAAATGGGTTAAAGTGACTAATGTTACATCACAAAAGAGGAGATGTGTGGCGTAAACCAGAAAGGGCGTTCTAAGAAAGACATGTCATACCAACTGCAAAGCACAGGGCTGGATGTGCTGTGGCTGGCGATGCTTAGATGCGGCACCTTCAATTCTAAGCAGCCTAATACCACCTTTAATGACAAACAATTGAATTTGCTTAACAAAATTCATTTTCAAAGTACCCCCCCCCCCCCAAAAAAAAAATATTTTTATATATGTATGCCTCTGGTTCTGAAAGTGAGAAAGTGAAAATGACTGCATTTTTACTACTGTCTGATAAGGTTTGAACTGTTTATCGCCCTGAAATCTTAAATATTTATTACATTGTACACGATCCAAAGAGATGTGGCGGCAAGAAAATATCTGCAGCGCATAAAGATGACTACACAAGGCAACAGAAACGTGTTGAGGAGCAACTGAAAGCCCAAAACAATCTGCGCTGCGAACGTAAATGTCAAGACGCATGAAAGCTTGTGTGATTATTAGCGAGCGGGGTGTGAGGGCAGAGAGCTAAGCGAACGGAAACAGACCAGAGAACAGAGACAGGAAATGTGACAACAGCTATTAAAGACAAAACCAAAATGATTGTTATCGCGACCGGCAGGCGATACGCAAAAACCAGACAAAGACCAAACATGTTTACAGTAAATGACATCAGAACAAACATTGCAAGAACAAAGGGGCTACGTTGCTTCAGCGTTGCAAAAATAGAAGCACAACAGAACAACAAGTTGATTAAGCTGTGAGCTTTTCTTTCTCTCTGCGGGAGCGAAGAGCCGTTGCTACAATAACTGTTACCTGCTTTCTGCTGTGATGCAGGCAGGAACCCGTCAGTGCTTCACACACTGCTGAGATAACTCCCCCAAAACCAGGAATACTTTATTTCGAGCCATTTGATGACAGTGAATCACCACTGATTCCTTCTCTTTAATGTAGCTTTAACAAATAGAATTCATGCTCCGCACTAAATCTGGTCAGTCTAGCATTATTTCATCGTGAAGCACACAGTGTGACACAAAACGGGAGAGCTGCTGCAATAACCTAAAGTTACTATACTATTTCCTTTATGGACTGCAGTTCAGACGGTTCGTAGGACCCGACCAGCCCCTGACAAGGATCGACAGACGCTCCCAGCTCCTCTCACCGTCCTCTGCAGGGCACTCTTTGCTGCTACATCGCAGCAGCATCCCTCTCACAGCTCTTGTTGTGTGTTCAGAAGATCTGGTAGGGAAGGATGTTTTTTAGGTGTTCAGCTTCTCCCCTGGATGCACGGCCACAGCAGCAGAAGCCGAGGGGACAGGACGCTCTCTTCCAGAACGCTGGAGGAAAACAACAAAGCTTTACGTCGGTGCTGTCAAAAGGGGTCCGTTCCTTTCTACTGTCGCCACGTGCTTGCGCGCCATGACTGGTCAAATTGGGGAAAATTTGCTTCCATGGAACTGACTAGCCTGCGTCACATTGCTAACTTTTGACCAAATTTCACCATGACTTGGATTAGACTGACATGTGTTACTTTAAGATCAGGCTGGACTGTGCCGCTGAATCCAATCAGTCGATTGGATCGCATCGGTGTAAATTGTGTATTTCTTTTTATTCGGGTATTTTTTCTTCGACAGTTCCTTGAAATGATATTAATTGAGAGGTGGTGCCTTATTAATAAACAGAATTGTATTCAGTTGTGCGATTGCAATCTTATGTCACATATATAAAATGCAGGAAAAACTAGAGGGACCAACTTCTTTGTAAGTGCAACCATGAAGACAGTGACACAGGAGCTGCCAGTGTTGCCAAAGTTTGAATCTTGAAAAATGAAACCGAACTTTTGGGCCAAGGGTACAATACGTGACCATTAAGAACCCTACCTTAAATCCTATTGAAAACGGTTTCTGATTTTAAAAAAGGAAAAGAAAAGAAAGATCTTCTAATCCTCCCATCCATCAGTTGTCTCTGTTGTCTTGTTTCAAACGCTGTACCTCTCTGAGCTTCTTCCTCCCCACTTACCTTCTTGGCCTTCTCGAGTCGGCCCAACAGCAGCTTCTGCTGGTACCACGGTCCAGGAGGAAGCTCAGAGGGGACTTCTGGGATTTCTCCACTGCTGAGACAACCTTCCCCTGAACAGTAGGGAGGCTCATTCACTGCCAGCTGCTAAAACTCATCTTAAAATGTATTTTCATTCTTTGGCTTTTAACAACGACACTTAGTCTTTGGCCCTTTGTGTTTAAGTTGGTTTTATCATATTTAATCTTTTATTGTTCCTATGCCATGTTCATATGTTCTTGTTCTTTTAGTTTATGTTAATAGTTTACAGCTACGTACAGCACTTTGTTTCACCTGTGGTTGTTTTTTAAAGCACTTCATAAATAAAGTTGGTGTGGTATGGTATAGGTGGATGTCCCCCTGTCCTAACTATTTATTGTTTCTTCATGCCACAATACAGTACTTCTAGCGCTCTTATTACATTGAATGATTGTCTATTATTTAGAAATTGTGCAGGGTGGGGGTCTCGATTTAATGGGAAAACTTAGTCCGTATCCAAATTTTCAAGACATTTAGAGGTTCCACTGGATTATGTGCCTAAATCTATTTCTATTTGTTTGTTTGTTTGTTTGTTTTTGTTTTGCTTGTTCCCCAGATTTTTTGATCTGAATTAAATCAGGAATCAAACGATTTTTCTCTATACGCTTCACTCCGGTCTTCAATGGCGCTTCATCAGTGAAATGAAGAGAGAAAAAAAACGCACTTCCTGTGGGGCTAAATGTGTGTGTCTTTAATGAGTTTGTTGGTGTGCACAAGTGAGAGAGAGAAACAGAAAGAGGGAGAGAGACGTATCCTCCCATTAAGCAGACAGCTCAGTCACCAGAGGGGACTCACAGATTTCATCCCAATTTCAGTCGGATAAAGAAACACGCAGAGAGGACACCCAGGATGGCCGTCCAGGTTGTGTTCGTCGTCCTTCTCCTGTTTGTAGCCGCTGTGGAGACTCAAACAGGTAAGTACCCATCAGTCCCGTGATATCCTACTTTTTACTCTGAAGTTAAAATATTCCGTTGCTCTCTACTTGAGTTTGGACAAATACATATTCCAACTCTAAATCCAGTGTTTGTGTGCATGTTAATGTCTTTTAGCTGACACAATCAGTCTTCTTAGTTTTCTTGTTACCAGAAATCAATATCACTGTCAGGAGCTTTAATAATTTCAAAGTCACTCTCTAATTGTTTTTTCTGGTTAAAGGAGGAGTCACATTTTGGAGAGATCAAGTAACTCTGTCCTTTCCAAAGGAAGGAAAATGGAAGGAACAGGGGAAAACTGAGGAGAGTAGCTCAAATGGTACTTTAACAATCACGTTTAAAGGCCTGGCCTGGTACTTCTATGAATACTCAGACGATAATGGGGCTCAACAATATCAGTTCTACGTGAAGGGGAAGGGTACGTAAAAACAGATGCCCTTTTCGTGCCTTTTTCCTTGTCCAGACCTAACTGTTGCTTGACTGACCGCTTTTCTCCTCAAGCCTGTGAAAACTGCTTCGAATTGGACGGGTATGTGTTGATGCTGGTGATCCTCGTGGACGTGATAGGGACCGCGGTTCTGATGAGGATAATCTTCGTCTGCAACAAGGGCAAACGTCCGTATGCACCCCCTCCACCCCAGCCAGGTAGGAATGAGCTTAAGATCCGCTAGCGGGTTCTGGCCCTCTAACCTGAGTTCTGCTGAAGTCGGTTTCAATGAATTAATGTTTATTATCTTACTTTCTTTAAGCTCGTAGAAGCCGACCTCGACCAGATCAGTCCTCTGCCTATGAGGTGGGTGTTGTAACTGCATCACAAAATGACGGCTCAGTTGTGACTTTCATCATGCATTTGTTACCCTGAACTAATTTTCCCTTCCTCTTGAGCTAAAATAAGCATCATTATAGTTACGGTTTAATCAAACGCGTCAATCTAAAGCTTTCAATCTAAAAAAAAACTTTTCTATCAAAGCAAAAAGAATCCTCCAGCATCAAAAGAGCATGAGAGTACATCAAGGCTAGTGAGATCATATCAGCGTTGCCAAGTGTCTGATGACAGGATTATTAACTCCATCACCAACTTGTGGTTTAAAGTTACAGCTACAGACAAGTTAAAGACACTTTAGTTCACCTGACTTCTTAAAGGCACAGTTTCTTTTAAATAGGGTTATGCCAAGTACGCATAGGCAATCAAAACCTTGGTTTCACTAGAAAGCAATCAGATTGCGCAGGATGCAGAAGATTTCCGATAAATGAGCTAAGTCAACGCAACGCTCCTAGAACGGGTGAAACTGTCATTTCTATTGACACCCAATGGTTTTGCATTAAATTAATATATATTTGAAACAAAGATTATTGTGCTGCAGCAAAGCACCGAGCGTCTTAACTTTGAGAACTGACCCGTTGAAATGTGTTTTGCCGTTCAGTAATTTATTATTGAGCTGATTCTAAAATTTTCACGTGGTCTATACCGGAGAATGTCTGTTATTACAAAATAAAAGGGATAAATTTTAACGTCTGAACATTTGCTGCGGATTTAGGCAAAAACATGTAGAATGCATTGAAGGATTTAAATCTTGCTAAACAGGGAGCTTAGATTAGATTTTATTGCATCCGTCCATTTTCTAACACGCCTATCCCTTGTGGGGTCGCTACTTGATTTTATTTGATTTTTATTTATTTTTACCGAAGGTTTATTAATTTTTTTTATTAACTATTGTTTTATTTGCACACTGTAACCCTTCCATATGAAAACACTGTTTGGATTGTGTCTCGGCAGTCACTGAACCCCAACACTCAAGCAACGGAAACTTACTCCACCGTGGTGCACAGGACGGGATAGAGGCCCATCGTTGGTAAAGTCAGAAGAAGGCAAACATTTACAAACTGATCAACAACACGAGACAGCATGGAAATGTCCAACCATGTTGTTTTAGATTTGACTTTGTTAAAATTACACATTATAAAATCTGAACGTGTCAATGCAATAATAATTTGTATTCTATGAGTTTAAAGGGTAAATTGCAGCCGTTCTCCAATTTATTTGTCGCATTAGAGGTATTTTAAATGTGCTGGACTAGTTTCCTCGTATTCATAAGACTATTCCAAAATTAGTTTTTGTATTTTTTTTGTCAAATCAGACTTATTTGAATAGATATAATGACAGATTAGAACAAATTACAACAATAAAGCCACATACAAACATATGCATAATTAGCGATTTTGTAACAAAATCAATAAAACATTTTCCGCCTGAAATTTTGGCCTCCAAGACATTAAGAAATCCTTTAGAAGATGTTTGAAGCTGATCCGAGCAGGATCTCTTACTTCTAGAGTCTCCTATATTCAAGAGAGTAAATCTTTTTGAACAGCCACACATCTATATTTATATGGAAAGATGAAGAAAAATGGAATAAAAACTTCAAGGAATCTTGTACTGCTGTTTACCATTTAATTTCCCCCCACATCTTCCAATCTGTTTATCCTAACAGAAAGATTGCAGTGGCAATCATTCTGTTGTCCTCTGTTTTTTTGGCAGGTATAGATGAACAGCCCCCCCCCCCCAATAAATAAATAAAAATAAAATTAAAATAAATAGGACCAGACATAATAATGTATTTGCTGTTTGAGAAAGAAACCATTACAGAAGGCTGTTCCAGCTTCTTTCTGGGACCTTTCTATCTCACAGCAATAAAATGTTAAAGTATTTAGCTCCTTTACTTCTAATGGGATCCCAGTGAGCAACCTCAACCTATCCAAAATGGTCCTGTGAAGCATATCAGTCAAAATGAATGATGGGAATTGGTGTCATATTACAGCAAATTTAATTTTAATTATTTTGCAGTCATGGAAGAAAAACTCAAACACCAGAGCAAAAATGATTCAAAGAACCAAGGAGAGAGGCGATGATAAACTAGTTATCATTTCGTAGTTAGGCTGGAATTCTTTTTTTATCTCAAACTATTTTCCATGATCAAGTATGACATTAACTGTGCATAGATGAGATTATTGTTCTTTATATTTTGATGTGAAAATGCCACTCAAGTACATTTTAAATGGATTTTTACTCACCGCGTGCTTTAATAGCTGGTAGCAAAGCTTCACAGTGTCATTCCTTGTTACTGCATAGCAAACCCTGGCATGTTAAAAGTTAGTTTGTCTCACATTTCCCATAAATTTGTCGCAACAATAAGTTAGTTTATGTTTGCTTGTTTATTTTGTTTTTGACAAAGATCAATGTAAATGGAATAAAATCCCATATTTACGACCACATTGCTCTTCATCTACTTCCCCTTCGTTCATTTATGAAGCAGGTGTTGGCGCTCTAATGTGCCCCCTCAGACAACCCAGTACTGACTTGGACCACTAGGTGGCAGAACAGTGCAGAGTGTCACAGGATGTATTAACCTGCTGTGACTAACAGCACAAACCTGCATGATGGCAGGAGCATCACCACACAACAACAGCATGCTCAGTCTGATCATGAATCATTTACTCTCTCTCAGATGCTAGCGGCCATTTGCACACGCTTTAGCTACTCTGAGGTGTTTGCTCGTACAATCATGCATATTACAAGGTTTTTCTCTCATCGTTCCTCAAATCGGCTGCTGTCATTCCTCTATTTGACAAGAATATTGCATTGTTATCTGAATATGCCGCATTATTAATAATTGCGCAATATTTTCTTTCCACCCTTCTGATAAGTTCATTCTTTTTTGCTTTAGGACTTAACTTCAAATCAGCTTGTTGTTCATCACTAATCTAGTGTGTAACTCTGTCTATGTGTCTTTGCCACTGTCACGCTCGAATTTCCCCATTGTGGGACAGTAAAGTTATCTTTTATCTTATCTTATCTTAAATATTGGTTTTCAGTCATACGCTCATTTCTCTGGTGTAATTAAACATGGGATACAGGGAAAGTGCTTTAGAAAGTTTAGGGAGCGTCTCGACAAGAAATACTTATGAAAAATCCCTGAAACTGTAGTCAATCTAGCAAGGCACATTTTTTTTTTCTTTTTTGCATTTGAGAGTTTAAAGTTTTGTACTTTTTTTTACATGTTTGTCCCACAAAGTTGTGCTCCGTGTTTGTGGATGAGGAGCATCCTGGTGGAGGATGTAATCTAGTGGCAAGCGACCTTGAAAAGCAGATTAAAAACATGGCAGTTGAACATAACCCAATTGTTTGCATGATCATATATCCAGTGTACATTTGTTTTTGTTTTTTTTATTTCATCATCTCCCTTCACGACAGTTCCTGATCTGGATTAAATCAGGAAGCAAACAGGAGTCTCTCCCTGCACCGTACTGCAGGTTGACTTCATGTTTGAAGACTAACTGCGAATCCATTTTGAACAAAAGATGCACTTCCTGTGGGGCTAGGTGTGTGTGTGTGTGTGTGTGTGTGTGTGTGTGTGTGTGTGTGTGTGTGTGTGTGTGTGTGTGTGTGTGTGTGTGTGTGTGTGTGTGTGTGTGTGTGTTGAGTCTATGTGCGAGCACAAGGCAGACAGTCAAAGGGAGAACCACCAGCTCCATTTGCAGTCCCAGAGTCTTATTGAAAACGCTGCCTGGTGCCGTTCGCATCTTTTGGGGAACATTCACGAATTTGGCCCAAACTTTAGAACGTTCAGGAACAATTTAAGAAGGAACGTGTTGAGAAAATGCCTCACATCGGTGTTCAGGCTGCGGTTGTCGTCCTGCTCACGTTGGCTACAGCAGTGAAGACTGAAACAGGTAAATATGTAACAATACTGCATTATGTAAGCTTGAAGCGTTAAAGTGAAGGAACTTAAATGTGCTCTTTCATATCCAAAGAAAACACCTGCTCTCTCATAAAATTTGATGCTTCTTTGTATTTTCAAGGGCAGTGCTTCAATTTCCTGTATAGGGGTTGCTTAAAACTCACACATTTATATCTTGTTTTTTCAACTTTCATCGCTGGAAACACCTTGGAATAGAGCTATGTAAAAAGATCACAATATATATGGACGTTTGGAGACTTGATTATGTGTATAGTATGAGGTTCAAAAGAATAGAGATCATCCTTGACTCTGATCGTCTTACGTTTCCCGTTAGAACACAAGGACAAAAGGTTTGCTTTTTGATTTGAAATCTAAAACAGGTCCACCAAAGTAACGTAATGCACTTTACTGGGTTTAAAGGAGAAGTCACGTTCTGGAATAAGGATGTCACAATAAAGTGTCCAGATCAGTCTCAAGTTTATGCAAAGGATGGAACAAAGCCAATTCATGATGATATGCCATATACTTTTGAATATACACGGGAAGACTACTACGAGTGTAAAGATGGAGACAAAAAAAAAACATATAGTTTCTACATCAAAGGAAGAGGTGAGTGTAAACATTTCAAACTATATTGTCATATATGTTGGTTATTGCACTGAGTCTCATCCCACTGCTCCATGTTTCCCTCCAGTCTGTGAAAACTGCTTTGAACTGAGTGGCAATTTCTTCCTGGTGATCATCGTCGCGGATCTGTTTGGGTCAGCGGTGGTGATGATGCTGATCTACAAGTGCTCCAAGAAAAAAAGCTCAGACGGACCGGCCAAACCCACTAAAGGTGAGGCTTGGCTTACGGGTTAGAACAGAGCAGCTCTGGTGACATTGTTATGGTGCATAAAGAAAACTGATCACATGTATTCTCTCCATATCCTCCAGCTACCCCTAAAACAGGAGGTCGGGCTCCACCTGTCCCGTCTCCTGACTATGAGGTAGGCCCTGGCAAAAAAAAAAAAAAAAAAAATCGGTTTGGTTTTGTTGTTTTTTGATTCTCTAAGAAATTTACCAAGTTTTAAAAATGGTGAAATAAATAACTGACTGTAAGCAACTAGTTCTGATGATAATGTTTCAGATCTCTAATTAAAAAACGTTTTCTGTTTGTGTTTTGGCAGTCGCTCAACATTCACACCTTAGCGTCCGATACCTATTCTTCGATGAACACTGGCATGGTGAACAGGATGGGATAGAGACGTGTGTTTGGCACCAACATTTATTTAAAAAAAAGAAGACATGAGAGAATCAGTCGTGTTTCTAACAGCATTTAATCACTGGATCCTGGGGGTTTGAATTGAACCTCACTCCAATTATAAATCTGCTCAGGTATGATTTATATGATCACATCTAGCAGGAGAAACAACAATTTAATGACCAGAGACGTTTTTCATTGTAAGGTGAAAAATCTCTTCATTAATCTCTTCATTTCTGATTTGCTGCTGATCAGATGGTCATGTCACAATTTTGATGCGTATTCTAACTTGTTGTCTTGGTGCTGCATGCAAACTGTGTTCTGACATGTAACTTTTCAGCTGTTCTTTTATAACTTTTAAAAACGATGAACAGAAGGGGATTTTTTTGTGTGTTTAGAAGCAAACTTTTAGTGAAAAACAGCCGAAATGCCGTTAGAAGTGACGTGGACTCATGTAGTCAGGATATTTTGTTTTACTTATAATTAATTTTATATCTGTCATCTGCCCAAAATCAGAACCCCACAAACACACATACTGCCTTAATAACGAGACATAAAAACGTACATTTAGTACACTGGGTTTTTTTGTTGTTGTTGTGTGTGTGTGTGTGTGTGTGTGTGTGTGTGTGTGTGTGTGTGTGTGTGTGTGTGTGTGTGTGTGTGTGTGTGTGTGTGTGTGATTATACTTATTAAAAAGTAATAGTAATAATGACTTTAAATCCTATTTTCAAACATGATGGTATTGATCCTATAGGATATGAAAAATATTTAAACAGCATTGATAACAACCACATCACCTGTCCCTTATTTGGGTAGGAAAACATAATTTATCTTTATCAGGATAAATCAAAAGTATTATATTGTTTTTGTCATAATCTGTAGTCCATACATTTTTTGGGCAGTTTTGACTTTTTTGAAAAACTACTTTTTTCTTCTGTTGTACATGAAGGCAACAGTAAGGTGAAGGTACGGTAACGTATGATAACTGTGACCATAGTTAGATAAAGAACAATAGGTCTGAACAGTTTTCCTTTTCATAAAAATAAAAGAGATTAATTATTGAGCTCATACGTTACCTGTGTTTGAGTCTAGATCCTGTTTATATGTACATATATATGTTGCTTTGTGCATTCAAACTTTGTATTAGCTTCAAACTATATACCATATATGTATGATCAAACTAAAAGCACTCAGTTTTCTCTGTATTTGTGATGGCATCCCTTTTAGCAGGTTTTTGTCAGACAATGTGATCACCTGATTGTTTTCTGATTTCACTGCCATGTTTTCATCTTCTTCAAACTGCAATGTGCCTAATTAAAATAAACACAAATACACCTTGTTCTCATCATTTCTGTGTGCGTACGGCTGGAAACAACAACGGCTCAACAGATGCGTGACCGTGTGCGATGGCTGAGGCAGTTTCAAACCGGCAGGTCACATCCGCAGCGCCCAACCCAAAGAACACAGTCACCCCTCTTCATGTCGTGATGGAAACATCCAACAACTCTCTGACTGTCTTTCTGCATTGTTCACATCATCAACCTTAGGATGGAAAGGTTGTGTCACTCGGCGTTTCTGCTTTCTGATTGTTCTTCCCAGCAGAGACAAGCAGCAGTTATGCTAAGAGGAAATGAAAGCGTGAAAGGTGATGCAACATATTTTCCTCAAGTAGATTATTATTGATTACTGCTTTTGTTGTAAAAACCAGTGTAGAGTTGTGGCCCTTGGTGGAAACATCTCACGGCTCAGTTATCTCGGCTTGCATCTGCTGTAGGTTTGGTTTGTGCGACAGAGTATTGTATGTGACTGTCAAGGCAAACCGCTCCCACACACAGACCTACATCTGCTCATCTGGCTGAGAGAGAGAACATCCGTGCACTGCCATAGACACTCCTGTTCAAAGGAGACCTGCACGGCGTCGTGCGAGTGTGTGCGTGTGCTTTGGCTCGGTGTGAATGTGTGTGTGGGGGGGGGGGGGTTGATTGGGGTTTGGTTAACTCAGCTCAGCTGTATGAAACTCTAAAGCATGTGTTTAATCTGTTTCTCACTTCCGGTTGAATTGAAAGAAAAAAAGTCTTAAAGATGTCAGCTACCAGCCTGGTAAAAGTTTTTTTTTACCAGGCTGGTAGCTGACATGTTTAAGACTTCGGTTTATAGTACAAAAAGATAAAGTTTTAGGTGAGCAGGAGAGTAAACTCAGGTCTGAAAGTGTGAACGCAGCGTTGGCCAACAATCATTCCAGGGTGAAGCCCGCCTCTCACTGCTGGGATGGACTCCAGCCTCCCTGTGACTATAGACAGCAATAAGGAGGCAGCCTTTAAGAGCAACAGTGAGTTAGTATTTGGTAGAAGAGCACAAAAATGAGCCAATGGTGATAATCTTAAATTCAGAAGCTTCTTCAGGTTAAATACACAGGCACAAATAAATGATTGGAAAGAGGGGAAAAGGTATTTAGAAGTTTATTTACCTGTACCATCAGTCTGGAGGATCCCGCGTTAAGACTCTGTGTTGATACCTGGTGGTTGCAAGGTTTCGTACTAAAGTGTTTAAAAGGAAGAATCAGTTGTGGCTCACCACTTTTACCCCACCTGATCAAATCAGATCTAAAGAAAAATGGAAGAATTTCCATGATAATAGGAGGACACTCTGCAGTCATTTCAGGAGATTTAGGTTTTATATAGCTTTAAACACCGTGGTTTCATACACAAAAAATAAATATATAAAATCCAGGATAAATGACCGTAGATTCAAAGCAAGAAAGGGCACCACGACTTGATAAAGTATAGAAAATAATTTAATGTTGTTTTACACAATGAAAACCATGTTGGCACACTCACACACAATTACAAAATAATTTTGTAAGTAGATTCCATCTTTGCTTAATTTAATGTCAGTGCAAATCCGGCTTAAGGCCTTATGGGTTTGTTAAAGAACATTAATAAAAACAAACATCATGAAGGGATGGAGCAGATCAGGGAGAAAGTGTTGCAGTAGTATCAACAATAACTTTGAGGATCTTAGGAAACACTTTTAATCCATCATCTGAAAACTGAAAATTTCAGCACCACGGTAAACCTGTCCAGAAATGGCAGGCCAAATAGACTGGTCTAGCAGGGATGCCATGGACCTTACCAAGCTCCGCCCACAACTGACTTTAAAAATCTGAAGTCTCACAAACAAAGCCTCGCGGCTATGGAAGTTTCTATGTAAACACGGCGTCTTCCACTTGGACTGATTCTTTGCGGAGTATTCCCGACTCGATTAGTGCGTCGTTTCTGCCTGATTTTGAACAAATATCATCTACAACAATGGACAGAGGAACTAACAAGTTCATGTCATCATTTTTGGATGAGTTAAAGGTATTTGAGCCACGCGATGCCTCCAAAGTTGTGCACGTCACAGCAAAATGCTTTCGGTCGATGAGGAAAACGGCAGACGCTCACACCCTCAGCATTAAAATAGATGTGGACAAGATAACTGATGCCTATTGTTCTTGCAAGGCTGGGTAAGTTGTGCATTCATCGTTTTGTCTGTTACTTTTGAAATCAGCGGATAATTCCTGTGGTTTGTTGGCAAATGTGTGTGTGGCTAGCCTGATACGCTGTACTTGGTGCTAGAGTGGCTAACACGAGGAACAGTTTCGTCCAAAGCCTTTTCTGCTAAAATAAAATATTTAGTGTATGTCAGATACAGTACACGTTGGACACATTCCGATGCTCTTTTTCGTGCGCGCCTAGCTGTATGCACTCGCGCTCCGTCTGCTGGTGTCGGATAAGGATGGGACGCTGTTGGCCCATCCCCGCCGACAAAATGCTAATAAATAAATAAATAAAAAGCAATAAGTATTATTGCTTTGCTTTAAGTATTAAAGCAAAGCAATAATACTTACACCAGCACACACTCCCTTGTTCTTGTTAAACCTACGAAGGTTGAGCTGCTCATGTGGTCGTGCACAAGCTTTGATCCAACCCCGGCATTCTGCTCCTGATTTTGGAAATCTGTGAATTTTCCGACCACAAATACGATCAGGATATCTGACATCACCAGTACAGATACCCCACTGGCAATGGAGAACCCTTATTTTTCGATTGTTGCTTCGAAAACTTTATGCCGGTATGCTAGTACAGTAGTAGTCTAGCACTACATTAGCTTGTGTTTGTGAGACTTCTTTGCACGTTGTAGCCACTCTATGACGTAGAATGGGCATCAGCCAATGAAAAGCGGCCCCTCTGGTAAGGTCCATTAACTGAAGGAGCTGCAGCTCAGGTGCAGGAGCTACTATTAACTATTAAAAATTGCTTTTAATGAGCTTTTATCTCTTATAAGCATTGATCATGACTGTTTAATAATTGTGAGAGGTTTCATGTTTCCACGTTGACAAGATAAAAGACAAAGATGGAAAAAAGCTGCATGAAATACTTAATAACTTTGGTTATTATCAGCAAGGGTGTAAATATTTCCAATGTCTCTGTAATAAATGTCGCCCAGTCAGATGTGTCTAATCTCCGATGACTCACTTAGCAAAACAGATACTGTAACAAAACGTTCTTTTACAGACCAGACAATTGAAACCTTTAACTAAATCTACTCCTCCACCTCATTTCCAGGGTATAACACAATTAATGAGTTAGTACGTAAGTTCCGTTCTAAGATTTCAGAGACAAAGTGAAAGTTGTCTCTGGTTGGAAGAAATCTCCATGGAGAAATGCCCCATTATTGAGATTTGAAAGAAACAACAACCGAATGCTGAACGGCGTAAAACTCAACTTCAAGTTTATTATGAAATCTATAATGAGAGGCTGCAAAACTATCACTAAAACATGCAAGAGAAACACAAAAACATTATCAATGCTCGCGTCTTGTTCACCAGAGTTGAAAGACTCATAGAACCTCCTGTTATTGTTCCACCGGAGCTCCACTCTACCAGAGCCTGCAATGAATTGGCCAACTTCTTTACCGAGAGAATTAAAAAAAATAAGGGTTAATCTGCGCATCCACACTACATCCAGAACCAAAGTTATGCTCAAACATAAATGCAGAGAAAATGACTAAATTTTAAAAGCCTCCTCCTGCTGTCTTGGTATCCTACCTACAACCTTCCTTAAAAAAGTACAGCCTGTCATTGCACCCGATCTGATCCAAATAAAAAATGCATCCCTCTCATCAGGTGGTTTCACCCAGGCTCTAAAAACACCCGTTATTGAACCACTGATAAAAAAAAGAGCAATCTGGACAAATCACATTTGCAGAATTACAGGCTAATCTCTAACCTGTCATTTGTTAGTAAAATTATTGAAAAAGCTGTTTCAGCAGTTAAATAGCTTCCTTACAATGACCCACCACTTTGATGTTATTCAGTCCTGTTTTCATGCTCACCACAGTACTGAGACCGCCCTCATTCATCTACATAAATACAGACTGTGTAAGAACCACGGTGCTGGTTCTGTTGGACCTCAGTGCAGCATTTGACACTGTTGACCGTGATATATTATTAAACCGACTGGAGGGTGGGATCAGACTCTCTGGTACAGCAAACCGTACCTAAAGAGCAGGGACTTCTTCTCTTCAGGGCGAACAAAAGTCACATGCGGGGTTCCCCAAGGTTCAATCCTGGGACCCCTTCTATTCAATATCTACATGCTCCCACCAGCTGGGGTTATAACAAGAAACAAGATTAGTTACCATAACTACGCAGATGATACACAGCTCTACATTACGATGTCACCAGGTGACTATGAACCCATCCATGTATTGAACGGATGCTTAGAACAAATCTATGCATGAATGTGCCAAAACTTTCTCCAGTTGAACAGAAACAAAACTGAAGTTATTATCTTTGGACCTAAAGAGGAACAAACTAGGGTCAGCACATAGCTTCAGTTATTACAATTACAAGCTAGTGATCAGGCACAAAATCTGGGTGTAATGAAGGACTCAGACCTGAACCTTCAATGAAACATAAAGACAGTTACATAGTCAGCCTTCTATCACTTGAAGAACATTTCCAGGATTAAAGGACTGATGTTCCAACAAGATCTAAGTCATACATGTGTTTATCTTCAGCGTTTATCTTCAGTAGCAGTACTTCAACTCCAGCTGATCCAGAACGCTGCTACTGGTGTTCTCACTAAAGCCAGGATAGTGCACATCACCCCAGTTTTGAAGTCCGGACAATGGCTCCCTGTGGCTCAGAGAATAGACTTTAAAATACTTCTGTTAGTCTATAAATCACTGTACAGCTCAGCAACAAAATACATTAAAGACCTGTTGTTCTGTATCAACCCTCCAGGCCACTCAGATCTTCTGGTTCTGGTCTACTCTGCATTCCCAGAACCAGAAACAAACACAGAGAAGCAGCTTTCAGCTTCTATCCTGAAAAAAACTTCCAGAAAACTGTAAATCTGCAGAAACACTGAGTTCCTTTAAATCAAGACTGAAGACCCACCTGTCTAGAGATGCTTTTGGACCATAATAACAGGACCATTGACCAACTTATTTGATATGTATTTATGTATTCACCTGATAAATCGCAATATTTGTCACTGGTCTCATAACCAGTATTTCAATGTGTTTATGATTTTTTTTATGTTTTCATGATGTAAAGCACTTTGAATTGCATTGCTGCTGAAATGTGCTATACAAATAAACTTGACTATTAAAAGAAGTTCTATGAAACATGGAGAAGTAAGTCGTCTGATCACAGCACACCAAAATCGAACCTTCTGTTGTACATTTAAGACACTATGCGATGCAGAAAGCTACTTCAGCACATCACCCTGAACCTGAATACCATCCCTGCAGTAAAACATGGTGGTGGCAACATCATTCTGTGGGGATGCATTTCTTCAGCAGGGACCTTGAAGCAGGTCAGACTCAATATCGAGATTGACAGAGCTAAATAAAGGCAATACTGCGGCTCACAGATAGTCTACATCCTATCATCTGACTGAGCTTGAGGTATTTTGCAGGTTTAGTTTCTGGATGTGTAAAGCTGGCAGAAAATCAGTCTCGCAGCTGAAACTGCGGGGAAAGGCATTTATGTAAAGAACCGACTCAGCAGGGCTGGAAACAAATGCAAATTTCTGATTTTTATTTGTTAAAACATTTTGAAAACTATGAATATTGTTCTTCCATAATGTTGTATTATTTTGTGTTGATCTGTAATATAAATAACTCAATTTATTGAAATGTGTCGTAACATGAAAATATGTTAAAATTCAAGGCAAAATAAAACATGCAATTAGACAAGAATGGATCATGTAACATAAAAGTATATATACCTCTTTCCCCCTATTACCTACAGTCTAATGATAAAAAGCTGCAGTAGGTCTAAAATAATACAATAATAACAGGCTGCACATCATTTGGCATGTTATAAAAATTGACCTAATTTGAGAAGTTATTGTTTTAATTCCTAGAAAATAGAAATTTTGTTTTTATTTACCAACTATTTTATTATATTATCACTAAAGAAATGTGAATGTAACTTTAAGGTTTTCAACGCGACCCTATGAGGGATTAAGCGGTTTGGAAAATGGATGGATGGATGGATGGATGGATAAAAATCTGCATGCAACTAAACATTCTACAACAGCCATTTTCAAAGCATCATAAAAGACAAATGGAGATTATTATACAAATATAATACACAGACGAGATCCGTTTAAAGGACGGGATAAGCTGTCCGCATAAAACACTGTTCTGATGGAGACTGGGAGCAGGAGCAGAAGTTTCCTCCGGTCAAAGTTTGCCTGCAGTACGGCGTTAGCTTGGCCCTCCTTCCTACTTCTTGTTGAGCACGTCGTACTCAGCTCTCTCTCCTTTCCTGTATTTCAGTGGCTGAAACAGTAAAGTCCAGAGTGAATGTAGGGACAGAGGAATGACTGCTGGGCAGGATCGTTTTAACAGACGCTGAGAGATGAGCTCACCTGGTAGTTTACATCGTTGGTCCCGTCATTGCGAATCAGATTCTGTTTGTCAGACCCTGGGGACGAGATCACAAAGAGGGCAAAATCAATACAAACAAGGTCTGATCTGATTAACCTTGAAGTGCTGGTTAGATTCAAATTTTGCTTTTTTTTCTTTTACTAGTGTTTTTAGCAGCCGGCTGATTTTTTTTTTCCAGTGTGTTTTCAGAGCTGCGTGTCTTCAGAGTTTGATCCTCTTGTCGAGATGCTTATGGTTTAAACTTTTTGTTCAGATTTCGTTGCTTCTGACAGACTGAGAAAAGATTGCGGATGTAAAAACACACTGGACTCCCCGTGAAGACGTTGTGCCTCCGGATAAATACTAGTGTAAAGCATTAGTTACACGAGTCATAGGGAGTATGTCTTAGATTATTTGTCATTTACTCAGTCAAGAGAGTCAGTATCTAATGAATATGTGTTACATGAACATGAGCTGCACAGTTTGCAAATTGGGCGACAGGGTGCCAGACGAAGAGAAAAGGTTGTTGTTCTGTTTTTTATGTATTTGGGTGGTTCTGCCTTATCGGGCCATTCTCCTTCATGCGTTTGTCATTCTTTGCAAACTGGTGTGGTGTTAGATGACGTTAGATGAGAAGCCAACAACCCGTAGCCAGGCAGTGGCGCCACAACTAAACTTCATGGTGATCCCAACATACGCCCAAATTCTTCCCTCACCATTTTGGCCGATAAGCTGTAAGTTAGGCTCTCAATCCTTGCTACCACCCAACCGTCTGATCCCGTTTGGAGGCATGCCAGGCCTTTGTAGACTGAATCCTATATCCAACCATTAATGGTTTGCATCTGTTCTGAGATTCGGGCCCTACAGGTCGCTCATCTTGGTTTCCCACTTTTGTCAGAGGTTAAGCGTCATACCTGCAACACGCTTTTTCTCTGTAACTATTTCTTTTGCTCTGTGAAAATTAACAAGCCACTAAACTGTCTTAGCTTTGCAGACGTAATTTTGTTTCTTTTTTTTTTTGTTCCAGTCGTGAAGAATCGTTCCAGTTAGTAATTCTGTTTAATAGAAATGCACCTCAGAAAAATGAAGAGGAAAAATTGGATCAGCATATTAGTCTTTTTTTAGAAGGGTAGGTGTTGTGCAACGGCTGGAAGATAAAAGACAGACAGATAGACTTTTACTTTTCTTGGTTGGTTTGACTTGACTCGTCCGAGCTTGGGTTGCGATCAGATAGACGGCCACTCCAACCACAATGGTAGCCACCACGTCTCCTACCGCCAGGCCCACAACGGAGAAGGTGTCAAGCTCTACACAGTTGTCGCACGCTGAAAATAAACAGATCATTTCTTATACATCGGAGTCTTCACTGGATTCCTAAGGATGATTAAATGTAAGTTACATATATATTAAAACTGAAAATTCTTATTTAAAAATCACTTTTAGCTAAACAGGGGAAAAAAAAGTTTGCTGTAGAACTTACTCCGGAATTTTACAAAGATTTTTGCGTCTCCGCATTCGTATTCTCCAGTGTTATCATCGCGGTATGACAGGGATAACGGATTTCCTTCTCCACCAGTTCCTTTAATAATTAGAGGATCTGTGCTTGAACTGTCTGTACTCTTCTTACAAGTCAGCTCGATTCCATCTGCTTTCTTTATTACATCTATATCGTCCGCTGTAAAAAAAAAAAAAAAAAAAAAAAAAGTATAATGAGAAATCAGACACAAGCCTGGGACAAAGTATTTGCAGAAATGTTGTTTTTTTTTTTTTTTAGATGAACATGAAATTAAAATGACAATGTTGGACTGTTAGCCATAACAGTGTTCTTACCTCCTGCAGGCTGATTAATGCTAAATGCTGAAGGAAAATTATGAAAAGACACAGAAAGATACACTCAGTGAAACTGGCCGACTATATTGTCTGACAATGATAATAACAGACATGAACAAGAATGTAAAGCAACACAGTTAGAAACTCAATCAGGTCTTTCTCAGTGTCTGGTAGTTAAATCATTGCAGGCACTGAGAGGAGTGAGTCTGACCTTTTTTTTTCAGGCCTTGAGCAAGAAAGAGCTCCTGATTAGAGCGCCGTCCTGAACGCTAAAAGTTCAAGACTCTAAATGTACAGTTTATGCATCAAGTGCTTTTAACACACTTTCTACTGGAACTCAGCTAATTATTAGAAAAGAAATGAGCCCCAAGACTAAACTGACTCAGTCATTTATCAGACAAATACCAAAGGGTACTGTAACTAAAAAAAGAGATCCACAAGAGACATGAAAGTCTGTTCATGCAGATCAAATGCTCGGCCACTTGGAGAGTCCACAGAGGTGGGATTTATTGGACAGAAAAACAGGAAAATAGATGTATATTTTTGAAAACAATCATCTAGAAAACATGTTAAACAGGCAAGTCCAGTCACTTAGGACAAAAGGTGCAATTAGTTGTTTGTTTGGCATGGCTCCCAAAATGGCTGTTATTCTACAACAGGTGAAGCATAGAGGCGGCGGTATCATGCTGTGAAGAGGGGTTTTTTCCCACAAGACTTAAACAATGGGTCAGAATTGATCAGAATTGTGTAGAGAGTAGCGAAAGTAAAATATTGAATCTTCCACAAAACTGAAAATAACATGTCTTATTAGATTTAGGCATTGGTTTAGGGCAGACGTGTCCACAGTGCAAGAGGGGAGCAGTTCGGCCCCCTGAGCGACATTCAATAATATCACATATTTACACCATCAGCTCAGGAGGCTGAAGCAGAATAATTAATGGGTGATTTTTATTTTTATTTTGTCATTATTAGAGACAAGTTTTTACTGACAAATTGAAATCCTCTGAAAATGGTAAAGGTCAGGTACAATACAAAGTATTCCTCTTTGGTTAAGGATGCTTTTTGCTTTGTTTTTACATTTCTTTGTAAAAAGGACCATAAAACATTCAGCGACTTGTATTGAGTGCAGCCAAATCTGGATTTTTTTTTTTAGGCACCACCAAATAGATCACAATATGTGTTCTGACAACGCTTGTTTGTCAGATTAAAAGAATCTTTTAGAAAGCAACCTTTAACAGGTATTAAACATAATTTTCATCAAGCCCGCATTTTTGTTTTAAAAAAATGTTTTTTTTATTGGTCAGATGTCATATACTAATCTTAAATTGCATGTTTTCATTTGCTGTAAGCAAAAGTCATATCAGGAATAAAGGCTTGAAAACATCAGCTTGTGTAACTGATCCATATAATGTGCGCCACTTAGAGAGAACTGAGTTGCTGTAATAAAACAAGTTTTCAATAATGTTCAAATTTATTATATATGACTGTAATTATTAAACTTGGTTAAATACAGCAAGTGTTTTTAAAGAAAGAGTGACTCAAATCCCATTGTTGCTTTTTCTGTTTTGAATCTACAAAGATTTACTGAATTCTCTCAAATATAAGACTGCTTTATTTTCTTTACACAAATATAATGAGTTTAGCTCAAGACGGTGAAAAAGAGCCCACAGGCTCTTTCAACTTGATCGTTTTGAGCTAAACGGTAGGAAGGTTTGGACACCGCTGGTTTAGGGGTTAAATGTTAGTCTTTAAATCTCAAAGCCCATCCTCATTCAGACTGGTTAGGATTTAAAAACAGCACTGGACTTACAGCTGGTGAAATCCGGTGTGAGGGAGCTGGAATAAGTTTAGGAATTGGCAAATATCCAAGAAGTCATACATGCAAAAACCCAAAGAGGCTTGCAGACATATTTGAAAAACACTTGCACCCAAACAAAACATTTTTGTATGGGTGCAGGTCATTTCATCTCATCAACATATAACTTTGTTATTTTGATAATTTTTTTATTCAATTTTTGGGTAGAATTCGCAGGCTTTGAATTGACCACGTATCAATTTGAACTCATCACCCACGCTTTGACAACCAACAATTTAGTCAACTCAGTCTAATGTAAGGAACCATAGTTTTATGACTTCAGTAAATTATGTCTGCCAGCAGCTTGAGCTACAATTAAGAATTGTTGCTCTAGGCTATTTTGATTTGTTGAGGATTTTCAGGATCAATCGGCTAAAACTGGGATCAGGACTAAAATCTGTGGAAGTGGGGTGTCATGAAAAGTCCTCAGAAAACCATTTTTATAATTAAAATTGGTCATACATTTAATAAAATACCTGGTTACACAGGAAAAATGTTAATGGACTGTTGCAGGGTATAAAAGGGAAGAAGGAAGGATCCCTATGGCATGGTTAGGATTTGGCTGCAAGAATTAAAGAAGAAGCAAACCTTCCCACAATGCGTTTGCCCACACCTTTCCTTTTTTATTTTTGTTTGAGCAATAAAATTGTTTAAAACCGTATTTAATGTGATTAACGTGGTGTTTTGCAAATGTTATAAGGCCTCTAAAAGCCCCTAAAACTATAATTTAATTCAAGGTTTTCAGTCTGCACGAACAGCCAATCTGATTAGAACAGAGGGGAAGACACTATTTTTGTTTTTTTGTGATGAAAAGATCATTATTATTATGTGTATGAAGGTACATTATGCAAAACAATATATGTTAAATGCCCTTTTTACATAGTTTTATTTTCTTTTGAGGGATGCCAGATTTTCTATCAGAATTAAACGTCTTGATTGAATAAAACTCCTTTTCAATCTGAATCTTCCAGGGGTTTGAACGATAACAGTTTCTAATTAGCTCCAGGGTCCCACACTGATGTCAGATGAACGTAAAGGAAAAAAGCTTGACTGCAGCAAAAGAATGAAAAACAATCTTGGATGTCATTTTTGCTTCATTAACAGTGGAAACAACGTGAAGAGCCTACCTGCCAGAATGCAGAGAACCACCACCTGATATTTCATCGTGTTTTAACTTCTGTCTGCTTTTCTGAAGACACAAAGAGAAACACACAGGCATCGTCAGCGAGCTTACTTGTGGAAGGCTGCCATTTTCCGATGCTCGTCGACCATTTTATTTTACTCAACACAACAACTAAGGGGATGAAACACAACATGTTGCCTGCAGTCACCCGATTAACATTTCAGCTCATCCACGATTCAAACCCTTACTTTAGTGTTAGCCGACTTTAGATGAAGATAAATGAATAAAAGTGGTCAATATAGACATTTTTGGAGTTTTAACAAAAGCATACCTAAAGGTTAAAGGGAATCAAAAGTTATGTGTAATTCTGACACAGTAAGGAATAAATAAAAAACGGAGAAAAACCCACCTTAAACTAAAGAAGCGCTGGGTCTGGGTTGCCAAAGGATTTGGCTTCTGCTGGCAGTCGGGGTGTCTCCGTCTGTCTGTTTGAGATGGAGAAGGAAGTCACGGTGATTGGTTCGTCAGTCTCATCAGGCTGTGTTGATTGTATCTGAGCCCCTCCATCATGTCATCATGCATTTTACCTTCAAAATCAGCATATAAAACACCAGTTGACCAGTTTTAATGGCTACGAGTATTGGCGTGGCTCAACAGAGTTCTGTTTTTAGCTCATTTGAACAGAACTACAACATTTAGTCCACCTGACATCAAGATATCTGCGAGGAATTGTTCATTTACTCCTCATGGGCTGGGATTTGATGTTCATGGAGTAGAACATAATAAACACTTGGAGGCACTTGTTTTCTCCTTCAAGTGACATAAGTTATTCTGTTTTTTAAAGATCTGAGGAAGTCAGAAAATAGGAAAAGCTGCTTAACTTTTGTTTGCAGCACAAGTGCACGAAGAAATGTGACCTGGAAACGTGAATCTGCAACTGGTGAAACATTTACCAGTTGCCGATTTATATTATACATTGGGAATGCTCTCCACATCATATGTGTGAGAGAGCCTGCATTCCCTGCTGAACACAGGAGCTGCAGCAGAAACATACATGAGAGCAAAGGCATGCTCCCACAACATAACTCTACTTCCTGTTAGCAGAAAAGCCACAACAGCCTGTGACCCAGAGCAAACACCTGGCATGCGCACACACACACACACACACACACACACACACACACACACACACACACACACACACACTTCCTTGTTTAAAGTGTAAAGTAAGGACCATGTCTTGACTTCCATTCATTTTTAACCCTTTGTATGTACCTAACCCTGACCTGACCTAAACCTAACTGACACCTTAGTGCTAAACTCTAGCAGGAAAAAAAAAGTGAGGACCAAAAAAAGAAGGTCCTCATTTTACTAGTAAAATGAGAAAAAAGGTGTTCTTGCTCAGCTGCAAGTACACGAACACACACACACACACACACACACACACACACACACACACATGAACACACGCACATCCATCTCCATGCTCTCCTGCACCTGCGCTATAAAAACTAAGTGGATCGTTTCATTCCTTTCTCACCAGATGCAGCAGCATTTTCACCAACACACAACTGCCACTTTCTGCTATTACACATTTAAAAAGAAGAAAAGAAAAGAAAGCGCAACACTTTCACATACCAGCCAACTTTTATCCCGTTTCAGAGCGCCCCCTGGTGACGGCGAAGTAAAATCACAGCCTGCTGAGCAGTCGCTTGGATACAATCAGAATAATATCTTTATTAGACGCCTCCATCTTTTATACACATATGCATACAAATATACAGGACGGGACTCGCGGCGTGTCCTTAAAGGACGCCGCGACTCTGCACCGACACATTCAGATTATACTTGTCCCAATAAACATTCTGGGGTTCTAGCGGAGAGCATTAAATGCATTTCCATCAACGCAACAAAAGAGACAACATCATGAGCAAGAGGTTACAGGAAATCATAAGAACGACTCTGCCTCCACGAGACAATAGGTCAGCAGGACAGCACCCGCTTTACTGACTGACAAACATTCACGGGGATGTCTGGGTGCGTTCGTTGCAGAACAGAATCCAAAAACAAGATGCTCTCTGAGCTTTGCTTCCAGCTCGACGGTGACGGGTTGTTGGTCGACTGGCCGTATGGGAGCTGCCTCCGGTGTCCTCTCGGACGGCTGCATTGTTAGACGTAGTTGTACATGCACAGTTGCTGGAACGTCCATCAGAGCCAGATTTCCTCGCTGCTTGTGCTGTTCACCTTATAGATGTAGCCCACCATGGGATACATGGCAAAACCTGGACACGCCACAGCAAAAGACCAGAAGCAACATAAATAACGATGGGCATAAAAGACTTAAAAAAAAAAAGAAAAAAAAAACAGCACAGGTTGGGAGTGCGTTTCTTTGACCTCTTGCTGCGTAGGCTAAAGACAGATCTTCCTCCTCCTCTTCCTCTTTCTTCTCTTCTCCCACGCTGTTCTGCTGGGCAGCTTCTCGAGCTGTAAGAGGGGAACACAGGAAAGATGAAGCAGAGAAACAAAACCCTGCATTAGTTGTAGGATTGTTAGGAGAAAACAGGTTTTCCTAAAGATTGTCGAGCTGAGGGGTCGTGGTCTGTAAACTAAAACTTCTCGTCCAGCCTTTGTCGTCTCTGAATGCAGACGTTTACTGTGCTTTATATTGTATTTATGGGTGTCCACAAATGTATTAAATAAAATAAATTAAGCAACAGGATTTGTGATTCAGCAACAAAAGCAATTAAAACTTATAGGTAACAATAGAAAAAATAGTTGATTTTCATTTTGCCATCATGCTGTCGACGTGAAATACACGTAAATGCATCATGACCCTGACCCCCATAGTAGGGATGCTGTATGAAATTCAAATGATTCCATCAGTGTCTGAGTAAATGCTGAATAAAAGCTGGTTAATCCACCAGGAGGCAAGTAAGTCCCTTTAATCAATGGGGGGAATAAAGCTCGATAAATTGACTCACTTGTTAGATTATGTTCAGCTGTGTGTTCACAACACTTTTGGACTTAGAGAGGTCTGTGTTTTTCTCTCTCAGCGATGAAGTCACACACAGCCCTTCACAATCTGAACACAGAGTGGTACATAGCTGGCTTTTTACTGTTTTTAGCTCTCCAGGTTTAATACTTTTAATTACAATTACAGCAGTAAGTTTCTTGGGTATGTTTCTATTAGGTCTGCACATCTAAAGACTAGTTTGGTTTTTTTTGCTCTTTTAAAAAGAAATTGCTCTTAACTCAATCAGATTGGATAGAAAGCATCTGTCAACACTTTCACAAGTTTCCAGCACAAGTTTCCAGCCTTGGCACACATTCACATATGGATTTAGGTCTGGACTCTGGCTACGCTACTCTGACACATGCTCCAGTTTCTCTTCTTTTGCAGGTCAAACAGGATTTGTATTTAGCTGCATTCAGCTCTGGCCAGTTGCCTTGTCCATCCCCACAGCATGATGCTGCTGCCACTGTGCTTTATGGTAGAGATGGCATGCTGAAGTTGTTGTGTAGCATTAAATGGTTGCAACGCATGGCGTTTAGCATGTTGCCCAAAAAGTCCAGTTTCGCCCCCATCTGATCAGAGCACTTTGTTCTACATGCATACCGCGCCCCTTACATGGCCTGAGACAAACTGCAAATAGGATGGATTTCCGTCAACAATGACTTTCTTCTTGTCAGATTTGTTCAGAGCTCAACAAAGAGTTATCTGGTCAGCAGATTCTGCCCCCTGAGCTGTGGATCTCCTTCACAGTGATCAGTAGGAATGCATCAATATGTCCATCTGGGCTGATATGTATATCCAACATTAATATTGGTGTTATTACCAATAACCAATGTTTACCAATATTCCCTACCCTTACAAACACCGTGTAGAAATGGCCACACAGCTGACAGTGCTTCTGCAAAACTTAAACATCCTAAAATCATGCACTGCATCACTAGCCTATGCCCAACCAAGCCCACATGGTCAGCCCCACCCCCCTCTTCCTGAAACACATAAACGTCAACAAGATGCAAACAAACATTGGTTATCGATATCAGCCCATTCTTACTACCAGTATGTTACAGAAGGATGAAGATCAGCCAAAATTTATGTTAATGCCAATATATTGTGCACCCCTAATTATCATGGACCTCTTGGCTCTTTCTCTGAATTTGCAAAATCGGTAAGCCAGATGTCCATGACCTTGTTTAGCAGCTCTGCAGCAAATATTGTGACATAATTGTTGAAAAAGCGTAATAGAGAACTGAGAAAACTGAACGGCTTGAAAAATATGACCCAAATAGAACATAAAGATAACTATGCAGCTCCTGGAAAGATTAAATCCAACTTTTCTGCACTCCAGGCGCACAACAAAATGTATTTCAGGGCTAAAAAAGTGGAGTTTGCATGATATGTCTCCTTTACCTAACGTTTTCTAACAAACCTTTAAGGCTTTTATAGAACACCTGGATATATATAATGAGATTAAACTACACACAGTTGGAATTGACTTACCAGTTATGTGACTTCTGAAGGCAACTGGTTGTTCTGGACATTTAGGAGTATCATAATAAAGGGGACTTAATACAAGTGCACAAAACATGCACAAAGAAAATTGATAATCCAAATATTTTTCCTTCCACTTAACAATGTGTTTTTTTTCCTCCTGGTCTATCACATAAAATCAGCAAAAAGCACAAAATGAGGTTTATTGTTGTTGGAACAAAATCTTTTAAAAGAATCAAGCGATTTTGATTCCTTTGCAATGCACTATTCTTAATAGAGAATACAGAGCATATTACCAGTATATCACCTCTGGCCATATGACTTTGCTATATATTTTGGCCATTCCTACAATGGAGGAAGCTTTTACCTTTCCTCAGAGTGCTGAGGTCGTTGAGCTGCATGTTGGAAGGCAGAGACATGTTCTCTCTGGGGATGTTGGTCTTGTCTGCTCTGTCTGTCTTCAGGATTGCCGATTCACTGTGTGGATGATATGGAGAGGTATCAAACGTGGATCACAGGTGTTATCGATCTGCAGGATGGACGTGCTCCTCTTAAGTGCAGAAAAACATGCTTTCATCAGTTCTCCCTTCCATTGAGCTAATGGGGGAAGACATGACGTGGCGTTTAGGTGAGCCAAAATACAGAGACATCAGATAGCGATGAAACGCCAGATATCCTCAGCGTAACACCAGGAGCACGGTGAGGCAACTGTAAGATTTCATTACACCTAATGTTGAGGAAAATAGTCTGTTGTAGGGCAGTCCTTAATACACCTTCCTCTGACACAATTTCATGAATGATGAGATTATCAACCTTCTCAGTATCAGGAGACAAACATTAGCAACTGAAGGTAATAGATAATTCGTCAACGTATGAAGAACAGTTTACACAATATTGTCAGAAGCATTTGGTCACTTGCCTTTAAATAAACAAAAACTTAAGTGAAATCCCATTCTTCGTTCATAATGTTTAATTTGAGGTCAGTTGACGCTTTGCAGCCAAAAAGGCTTTACCTTTTCTACCAAGACATCCCACAAGGTTTAGGGGTATGTTTCTGGGATTTGTTTTTTTTTTTTTACTATCCATCCAGAAGAGCATTTGTGAGGTCAGACGCTGATGTTGGATGAAGATACCAAACTCACAGTCTCATAATTCAGGGCTCTGTGCAGACCAGTTACCGGTAGTTTCTTCTACGCCAACCTCGCGCAATCATGCCTCTTGCTTTTTGCGCTGGTGTGCCGCCTCGTCAAAACAGGAACGGGGCTGATCTCAAGCTATTCCAAAAAATTTGGGACCATGAAATTGTTCAAAATGTCTTGGTATGCTGAAGCATTAAAAGTTCTTCTTACTGGGACCGGGCGGCCAAGAACAACAACTCAAAAACATCCCCACACCAAAATCTTTATCTGCATCAAACTCTCTGGGTTTGGTAGATGTTGTTCTCCTGACATCTACCAAACCCAGACTCATCCAGTTAATGGAGAAACAGGCATGGTAATTTGTTAGACCAGAGATCACATCTCCATTGCTCTACAGCCTATTGCTGGTATGCTTTCCGCCTTTGCATTGGTGATGTCAGACTTGGATGTAGCTGCTCCACAATGAAAACTAATGCCATAAAGTTCTCTACACTCTGTTCTTGAACTAATCTGAAGGCCACAGGAAGTTTGCGGGTTTGTAGCTGTTGGCTCTGCAGAGAGTTGCCGGCCTCTGTGTACCATGCGCTTCAGCATCCGTATCCTGCTCTGCGTTTTTTTTTTTTTTTTTTTTTTGCTGCCTACTACTTTGGAACTGAGTTGCTGACGTTCCCAATTGCTTCCATTTTGTTTAGAAAACCACTAACAGTCCACTGTGAAATGCTTAGTAACAAGAATACTTCATGACTGGACTTGTTGCGCTGATGGCATCTTTATCACGGTACCATGTCTGAATTCACTGAGCTCCTGAGAGCGACCCATTCTTTCACAAATGTTTAGAGAAGCAGTCCCCATGACTAGATGCTGGATTTGGTACACGTGTTCCCTTAAAAGTGACTGGAACAACTAGATTCAATAATTTGGATGGGCAAGTAGATACTTTTACTTAAATGGTAGAAAATAGTGCAAGCTGATGTTCATCGTGCAAAATCAGTTCAGAAAGTTTTTAAAAAGCACAGCTAGATTTTCTTAGTCTCTGACTTTGAGCAAAACTGTCTTTTTACCTTTTCTTGGTCATCAGAATCTCCACTGGCTCATCTATAACGAAACACAAGAAAGCGGATGATCATGTGCGGTCCCTTACACAAAGGTCCAAACCACAAACATCTTCCATCTTACAAACCCAACAGCACATTTGGTTCTCACCAATGATCTTGCTCTTGTTTTTTTGCATAAGGCAGAGAACTATTAGACTGAGGATGAGGAGGGCCATGAAGGCCATGGCTCCTCCGGTTACTATCCCCAGCATGGGAACCTCCACACGAGACTGCAGGAACTCTGGAGTTAGAAGGAGAGACGGAAATAAACGCTCACACATTTTCTCTTTCCTAAATATAGATTTTTTTTTTTACTGTATGAGAAACATATATGCTTAGCTTAGGTTAGCATACAGACAATAAATAAAAAAAATATATAAATATAACACAAATCAGCACATAAAAGCCTCCTGTTTAAAATCTCTCAACGATTTTTTTTTTAAATACCAAAACAGAAAAATCTGTTATCTGATTAGCCTGAAATGTGCCAGCAAAGCCTGGGTCATTGCTTATGTTAAATTTGACCTAGAAACGCAAAACCATAAAGTACATCTAATGTACAAAAAGTCTGTTTCCAATAGAAAATGACTCAGGCCTTTCTCAAAAAAGGAGCATCTGTTTTAGACAAAAAACAAAAGCACAATTCATGTGCACTTACTATTCAATTCATTATTCATGCACGCAAGTACAATTCATGTTTCGTCCGTCAGAAGAACCATATCGGTAGAAATAAAAGATTATCTCAAACCTAAATCTGCCAGGGCTTTGGATCATTTTGTCTTAACTGTAACATGGCCAGATTATCACTATGCAAAACACATCGATCCAAAAAATAATCATGTTTTTACAGGCACAGTTTTTGGACTTCATAAAGTCAAAACGAATGAAAACTTGACTGAAAAGCGAACTGAACAGTGATAGATAAGCTTTTCATGTCATTATAGATCACTTTTTTACTTTGTTCAGGTCAAACTGCAGGTCCAACTCCACCATGACACAGCAGAGTAATCATATGGGAAAAATGTACTTGCCTCCATCACTGGGACATTAGCTGCAAGCTAAGCTGCTATAGCTAAAATTTAACTAGCAAACCAAAAAAAAAATAAGCTTTTTACCACATTATCACTTTGCGTCGCAAATATCAGAAACAAAATGTTAGCCAGAATTTAAGATATTCCACAGTAGGGAAATATTTTTATACTTTTAGGAAAGTTTAAATGACGAGCCACTCATCAATTGATATCAGCATTCAAACGGGTTCACCTGATTGTAGAACCATGTTTAAGAGCTCGCATTGTGCTGCCTAAGTGGATCCAGTCGTAACCTGAACCCAGCCGTTTTCTACAATTACACTAAGTGAAAAGCTTTTGTAAAGAGCTGACCCAATGCCTCTGCAGTGGTCTTACAAACCTAGCCCAAAAACAGCAGCTCTGAAAGGCCTACATGGCTGAATGGACTTTATCACCTTGACGTTTAGGGCAGCATCATTGGAAGAAGATGCAGTGCAGTTAGGTACTCTGGTTTGTTTCAGCTGCTTTGTGAAGAAATTCATGGACAAATTTCTGACACAGTCTTAGTCTATTATAGAACTGGTTTCACCTGCCTCTGGTCGCCTGTAGTACTTTAACACAAACTGACATCTTATTTATTTTTTTACACACTGCCGCTGCATCTTCTTTTAGTTTCTGTTGTGCTACAGGACATTCTGGCCAACTAGGCCAGATTTATCATGGGCTTAAGGTAGCTGCCTGATGGTGGCCTTGGGTTTTTGGGGACCAAAATAGTTGCTTTCATGTTTTTAAAACGAATAGATACTTAGCAAACACCGTCTTTAATAAGCTTTCAATGAAAACATGTAATCCCCTATCAAGTGGGTTAGTTTGCTTTGTCATATTTCTGTGTGGATAATTAATTTGCAGTTATTTCTAAAGGATGATGAGGATGTTGCCTCCAACCTAACCCTCGCCCATTAGCACATCAGCAGCACAACTTTAAGCACATGCTCCGCGCCTCAGCATTTGTTTTGGTTGTACTTGCGTTACTGTGTGACATCACTATATACAGACGTGGCATGGAGGCTATCAGACTTTTGGGTCATTTTTTGAAAGGTTAAAGATATTTGTGGAAAGTAGCAGGATGTGGTGTTCATAGACTGAATTGTCTCAGAAAATCCTTTAAGTGGAATGCACTCCTAACAATCAGTCTGTTGTAATATGGTTTCATTAAAGAAACTTGGTTCTAGCCCAGGGCATCACATCCTTATAAACCCTGCTGGCAGAGATAAGGACATTTTTGTGTGTGTCATCATAGGTGCAAAAAAATGCTTGAACAGAAGACTTCCTTTCTCTTTGGTTATAATTACTAACCTGCCAGTGTGAGGTTGCTCTGGGAAATTCCCACGCTGTTGCTGGCATTCACTGTTAAGTTCCCTGATAGACTACTCAGTGTGACCCTCAGGGTGTGATTGGTCAGCCACGGGTAGCTCCGTGAGTCCAGGATGAGGAAGTCAGAGGTATTGGCCACCAGCTGGCCCGACTGGTCCACGAAGGTGATGGTGGCAGGAGGGTTAGAGCGTACCAAGGCGAACAGGACCAGGGAGAGACCGGGGTCTGAGGTTTCACTGTAGTGGGCGTTTACCCTGAGGATCTCTGGCTGGACTGGGGCACAGAGGAGAGGACAGGTTTGACCAACGTCGACTGAAAAAGGCGTACAGTCCGTGAAATATTTCACCTAAACTCACACTGGACATTGAGCGTGACTGTTGCATTGTAACTTTCCCCTGTCCTGGGGTTTGATGCGACGCACACCAGTTCCCTGTCCCACTTTCTGGCCCGCAGAGAGAAGGTACTGTTTTGATTGGTCCCCGGTCTTAAGACCTCAGAATCTTTTTTTGACGTCATCACCAGACGGCCGCGGTTCGGCGACGGCTCCCTCTGCTGCTCCCCGTTCAGGTACCAGGTCAGTAGCGGCGGGGCCCGAGGGTCCCAGCCGTCTGATTGGCAGTTGAACCTGTGTGTCATGTTCTCCTGAAGAGTCACAGCCGCCTGCTGCCGCCCGTCGATTTTAGGAGCGGGCTCGATAGCACCTGTGGCATAGCACCAAGAGTAGCATCCATAAAATATTTATTTGGGCGCAAACGTAGTGAATGAAAACATAACATCTATACAACCTGATTAAATGCTCTGTTTCTTAAAAGCGTATACCTAAGGGGTTATTTGGACTAGTAATAGAGAGAACATTATTCGATTACAGTCATTGTTTTTTTCTGGAGGCTGAGAAGAGCTTTAACATTAACTTAAACACTTTCAAGCATTAGAACATAAAGTTTCTATGGTGCCATACCTCTTATTTCTTTCTGTCTGATATACCCTTATAAACATTTTCCTCTCTGACTGGCCAGTAGATTACACTGTGGCGTTATCAGATTGCTTCAAACTGATGTAACGTTGAGAGGTGAGACTGACTTGATTATCAACCAGCACTGTCAGACATTGCTGTTGGAACTGAAAGTACTGAAACATGTCTGCAAGAACAGGTAATTATCATTTATGTCACAGAAGCAGTTGGGCAACCTGGCCAGAACTGCGTCCTCGGAGGTGTCTGCCAGCCTGGCCTTCTGCAGCGCCTGATCAGTTCTGGTCATAATGTTTTTGCTGCGATGATGTACTGATGGTATGCAAATGAGAAATAACCATGTATTTCTCAGAGACAGGTAATGGATGGCACTTGTACTGAAGAAAGGAACTAATCCATGAGGTTTGCAAGTCAACTGAATATTGCAGTGTGTTCAACCTGAAACATTACCAAGATGCACGAAGTGCACTGTGCATGACGCCCAGGAACAGCACAAACGGCTAACAACAATGGTCAGGCATGGTGGAGGAGAGGTAATGACTTGGGCTTGTTCTGTAGCCACGGGCCTGGGTACCATCCTGTCTTTCTCCGGATACCAAAGTGCCAAGTGTCAAATGCTAGGTCTTTTGTTCGACAGCTAAAACTTGGCCCACACGTGGTCATCAACAGGGCAATGATTCAAACAGAATCAGGTGAGAGACTTCAGGTTGTTGCCTTTGAAGGTTTAGCTACAGGCAATGAAATCATGGGGTATACTTCCTTTTTTTTGTTTGTCTGTCAGGAAAACGTTCTATTTTTTCCCTAAGTGTAAGCATTGTCATTGGTAAGATACTAAGCTAGGCAGGGATTATTAACAGGAACCGCTGTTTGTGTGCAGTAGTGTGTCCTACCTGCCCAGGACAAGGCCAGTGTGTTGAAGAACACAACAGCAGAGCCTGACGTCCACGTCCTCAGACACACGCTCTCCATCCTGGCCGAAGCGCCACACACTCAAATACATCTACCTGCTCAGACAAGGATCTGCATTACCCATGGAGTCAAGAAATTGTTTCCTATTAATCAAAGCACTGTAGAGAAGAGACACATGTTCAATGGGTTTCACTTTGGTTAAAAGCTGAGGAAAATTCAGGCGGGTTTATTTCATTTGGGCTTTACAGGTCAGCCCTTCCTACATGCAGAGAATTCACCATCGTAGTGTCTACTGATTTTACACGACAGACTAATCCATTTATTTTATTAGCTGTTCCTGGTTAACGTTGCATTGCAATCAACTGGAAGATGACCTGCTTTACAGATCTGTTAGTATTCAAAGGGTTGTTAGCCAAACCCCAACCCCCAAGGCTGGAGTCCACAGAACCTCCAGAACCTCACAATAGCATTCACAACAATTGATCTTTTTTTTTTTTTATAATTTGTTCATGTAAAAACAAAAAAACATATATTTATTGCGAGTTCATGTGATAGACCAACACAAAGTAGAAGACAACCGGGAGCCTTCGCTGAGTCAATACTTTATAGGTTGACACTCTCCTGAAGTTACAGATGAAAGTTTGTTTGTGTTTCTCACACATCTACCGACTGAAACTTTTGCCCATCCTTTTATGCAAAATAACTTCTGCTCAGTCAGATTGGATGGAGACAGGCAGTAAATTACCACATCTTATTCTAAAATCCCAATAAAATAAGCTGTTTGTGCTCTGGACATGACCAAATGTGATGAGTTCTGAATATTTCTCGCAAGGCACTTTACATCAGGAAGCATATTTGGGTTTATAGCTGGGTAAATCTCGGATTCTGCTAGGATCCGTGCCTCAAAGAACAAGCCAGCCTTCTGACAATGAGATTATGATGCACTAACGAGAACAGCAAAGGCAACACAGGACTGTCCTCAAAGTGACATGGCTCTCTGTTCAATAATTCACTGCCTTTGCAGCTTTGATGTGCAGAGCCCCCCTCCATCGCCGCAAAGCCAGGCATTGTCAGCCCAGCGAGGATCAATAGGCGCACACGTCTACAGTAACGGGGGGGGGGGGGGGGGGGGCAGGAGTTAGCAGTCGCCGGAGCTGGGTCATGTGATCTGTGGGAGTATCCAGGAATAGAGCAGGAACCGATCCGTTAGAGAAGCGCACGTAATCTGCATAATCGATACGGTGATCGGCGAGAAAAATCCACTAAATGCGAGAGGACGACAGGAGCTGACAGCTCACCGCGCTCCGGACGAGGATGCCCAACGCTGTGAGCTGACAGCCAGGGGTGGAGGAGGAACGCGCACGTCAGTCCAGCTCTACGGTCACACACCCGGAGACACAAACAGACCCATGCACCTTGTCAGGCTGCATGAAAAAACAACAACAACAACAAAAAAACCTTGTGCAACAAACTCACGTTACTACCTCAGCCCTTTGTGCAGATGTCGTCCTGATTCAGCCCGCTGGAGCTCCATGCCAGAGAAGGAGGAGAGGAGGGAAAGATGGTGATGCGAGAGGAGAGATGAGAGAGGCAGCCCTTCCTGAATCACTAGCTCACCCATCTGCGTACGCTCATACTATTACACACGCACACACACACACACACACACACACACACACACACACACATTTGGCTCTCTGCAGGATACGGCAGCTTCCACTGGCTGGAAGGGGGGCAGGCTGACGCAGGCAGTCGTGTTGTCGCCACTCTGAGCAGGAGAGGAGTGAGAGGGGTGAGGGGATGGGGGAAAAAAGAGCAGAGGATATATGCTACAGGGAGGCAGGAGGGGGATGAAGTGAGAGAGGGATAACAGCTGGTGTGCAGGAGGACAAGAGGGTGAAAGAAGTCAGAGCTCCATCACAAGACCAGTCTGGAAGTGTCAAAAAAAATTAAAAATAAATTGGTGTGGCCATCTCAGTAGGAGTCCCATAAATCTTCTCGTCATGGAGCAGCGTTTAGCTGCTGGATGCTGTGGTAACCGGATGACGAGCACACATATAGAACATGATTCACCCGGTCTGAGCTCGGCTATTTCAGACTGAAAAGCCTCTGCAGTGCAGCTGCACAGACCAACGCAGCAGCATGCAGGGCAGTGCCACAGAAGCCAGCGCACGGATCACTGCTTAGTAGGAGGAAAGAGTGCAAAATGGTTCACGCTCGCCGATTTGTTCACATTTTCTCATGTTGCAACCACAAAACCTATTGTATGTTGTTGCGATTTTGACCTACAAAATCAAGTGCATAATTGTGAAGAGGGGGGAAATGTCTCCAAGGTGCTTAATAGACTCACTCGACCTTGCACATCTACTCTCAGTAGAAATCAAGCTCTGAGGCCATTCAGTGAACAAATAGCATCATGAAGAGCATGGGCCACAGCAGACAGGTCAGGGATAAAGCTGTGGAGAGGTTTAAAGCAGAGGTTTAAAGATGGATGACAGCCACCGCCATGTTTCACTGTGGGAACGGTGTTCTTGGGGGGGATGTGTTGGGTTTGGACCAGACAGCATTTTCCTCGTTGGCTGAAAAGTTTCATTTTAGTGTCATCTGACCAGAACATCTTCTTCCATACATCTGGGGAGTCTCCGACGTGCTTTTTGGCAAACTCAAAACGTGTCGTTTTATTTTTAACTTGAAGTAATGGCTGTTTTTCTGGCCACTCGTCTAAAAAGTCTGGCTCTATGGACCGCACAACGTATCTTGGTCCTATGGACAGATCCTCCATTGTCTGCTCTGCAGCTTCTTCAGGGTGACCTTGGGCCTCTTCCATTAATGCCCTCCTTGCCAGGTCTGTGACTTCTGGTGGACTTTCTTGGCAGATTTGTGCTCTGGGGAAACACCAAAGATTAGGATTTTTTTTTTGTACCCCCACCCTGACTTGTACTCTTCAACAAATTTGTCCCTGACTTGTCTGGTGGGCTCCTTGGGCTTCTTGGAGTAACTCCTTTTGCTTAGTGGTGCTGCAGCCTCTGGGGCCTTGAAAAAGTGGTTTACACCGATGGATCATGTGACACTTTGATTGCACACAGGTGGACTTATTTCACCTGTGGCCCTCATAGCAATGGGGGTGAATACATATGCACATGACATTTTTTATTTATTTTCATACATATTGGAACATAAAATGTAAAGAGCCAAGGGTGGTGAATACTTTTGGAAGGCACCATATAACAAAAAGAAAGCTGTGTCAAGGAAAACTAATCACCCTAAGTATAACATCTTAACTGTAAAACACAGTAGTGGCAGCATTGGGCTGTGGGGGTGCTCCTCTTTATCAGAGACGTGGAAGCTGGGTATAGTTGATGGGAAGATGAATGAAGATGAGGCCCGTGGCATGGGCAGGTCCATGGTGACGCTGGAGAAGCTGCAGAGACCCACCCCTCAGGTAGGGGAGAGGAGTGTTGACAAAAGACAGAAAGGTTAACAAAGGGGACTGTCGTCTGACTCCTGGTCAGACGACATTGTCTAACTGAAGAGTCAAGCCCACATGCAAAATGCGACGTGGAAAATGAACACGCACATCAACCTGGACACTGTGTATACACAGCAGTGGCAGCATTAGGCTGTGAGGACGCTTTTCACCGACAGGGAAGCTGGTCACCGTTGATGGGACGACGGATGGAGCAAAATACATAAAAACCTGTTAGAGCAGGGGTGTCCAAACCTTTCTGCCACGGGGGCTAAAAGTGTTAAGTAGAAAATACTCAGGGGCCACAACATAAAAATATATATATATATTTTTTTTAAACCTGCTCAACATTAAACTAAACTTACAATATTGTAATGAAATAAGGTAATTTGTCTGAAATCTATAGAAAAAAAAATCTGTAAATCCTTGTGGTTTTAAAAAATAAAAATTCTTGCAGGTTCGCCTGGTCAAATATTTGTGGTGCTATGAACTATTGCTTTAAATTAGAAGAAAAAACAAACCAAATTTAGGCCACTCTTGAATTGTGATCGAGGGCCGCCAATGGCCCCTGGACCAGACTTGTGTTAGAGACTGACAGACTGGGGTGGAGGTTCACTTTCCAGCTGAACGACCCCAAACATAAAGACAAAAAAACTACAGCAGAATGGTTTGGATCTCATCGGAACAAATTGAGAATCTGTGGAAAAGAGTTGAAAATTACAGATCTTCGTTTAACTTCACTGAGCTTAGGCTATTTTACAAAAAAACGGTAAAAAAAAAAAAACCTATTTCCATCCAGATGTGGAGAGCGCTAATCTCTCCCAGACTGCGTCGGTGAACATCACACTTTGGGCGCTCGTCAGGGACGTTTCTGAAGAGTTCAGCTTGCCACTTTTCTAATGTTTCCTCTGCTTCACAATTATGCACTGCTTTACGTTGCACAATCAAAATGAGAAGACGTACAATTATTCTTGCAAGACTCCAGCATGAAAAAAAAAGGTAGTTTAATGCTCAGAAGACTGAAACCTGCTGCTTTCTGCCAATCTGAGTCCTCCGGTACCTCTGGTCTCAATGCAATTAAAACATCCCCTGAACATTTTAAGACAAGCTAAAAACAGTTTGAGATCAAAGCAGTAAAAAGGTGAATGTGGCAAACCAACAAACACGCTCACACATCAACCCTTTTAAATTATTTATTTATATATATTTATTTATTCATCTCAGTTTGGTTGATAATTCTTTTGAACCATTGTTGTTGCACTTTAGTATTCTTGTACCCAACAGAAATGAACAGAAAAATGACCAAAAAAAAAAAATGAATTCATAAAATGAACTGATAGAAAAACAAAATGTTCCAAAGGAAGAGGGGTGGAGCAGAGAGAGTCGGCTTGCAGGGATGGAGAGAAGAGACGGCAGTCGGCAGAGATAAAAAAAAAAGAAGAAAAGAACGTTTTTTAAAGAAAGGGGAGAACAATGGTCCGTCTGAACGTGTGCATGTGAGGCAGCTCGCTTTATAACTCTGGGCAGTCTTTTAGATTCCCGTAAGTGGTCCCTTCTGCCATGCATCTGCTCCCACCTCCACGCACAACACAGGCCAGCCGCAACATCAACATCAACAGCGGATGCCAGGTCCCCCGGTTGGATTTTGCCAAATCTTACGCTTTCATTCAGAGCCGTGCTGCGCGTCTCCTGGCAGCGCAAAAATGCTCCGTTCTCTTTCAGGCCTCCTTTGGCTTGGCGTAAACAGAGTGGGAGGGGAGAGCGAGGACAGACACGAAAGAGAAGCCGAGCTGAAGTGAACACTGAATCCGTCATGGCAGAGCTCCTATGAGACCAACACCTCTACTCGCTCCAGAGGATACGATGAGTCCGTATGGGTGAAGGCTGGCTGAAAACCAACCGGACTGGTGGGAAGCCGCTTATAGCGAACAGTATGTCAACCGTGCAGCCCAGTTATTGGGGATATCTGACCTGTGCAAACATGATTGGAGCATTTTTTTCCCTTTTCTTCTTTAAAGCAGTCTCTCAATGGCCAAATTTTGCTTTTATGGTCAGTATGTTGGGAGGACAGACAAGAAAAGATAAAATAAAATGAGGGATAAAGGAGGTTTCATTCATCTATGGTGGTCCCCATTGTACTGCAGCTTGCGTTTGACTCCCCGTCGGAGCCCTGCCTGAACTCGGCCTCCGTTTACGACACCAACCCCAGAAACGATACACCTTCTACAGTTCGCCGGCGTCCTTCAACGAGGCGTTCGCCTCCTCCCATCCTCTGCTCCTGGTTTAGGGTTGAACAAACCGGTGCAGGAAGCAAAAAAAAAAAAAGAAAAAGAAAAGGTGACTGCAGCTGTAGTTTTCCTCCGTGGTTATAGCAAAATTAGCTCAGGAAGAGGGGCCGAGTCCATAAGGCGCCATCTTGTCAGAAGTCGATGTAGTCGAGGAGGATGGGAGGATCACAGCAGGGGTGGGAGGTTGTGGGTTTATCTCGTCTCCAGGCTTGGGATGTTTGGGATGATATGTCAGCTATTTTACAAGTTATTCCCTTGTTTGTCTTTTTTTTTTTTTTTCCTTTTTCATTTTTTAAAGAAGAGTCTCTGTAGCACCCAAACCAACCCAGACGTAGCCCGAACCCTGACCCTGTATAGCCTGCCACGACGACCCCGGTAACAGAAAAAAAACAGGCCCGACATCAACGAGAATGACAGTCACAACAACATCCATTGAAATGATACTTTAAAAAGCAACGCAAAATAATTGCTCTTCTCTTATTCAAGTGTCTCAATATAATAATATTAAAATAACAATCTTTTTTTTTTTTTACGACAGAAAGAGCGGAGCTCTCTTTTCTGTCCTCTTTTGGCTAGAAGTCTCAAGAGTCATAAAGCAAAAATAAAAGAAAATTAAAGCAGAAAGGAAAACATTTTAAAGACTCCAAAAATACAAATAATGAACAATACCGATAAAAAATAATAAAAAGCTTCCCCAACGTCGAAGGACAAAATAAAATGGAAGGAAAACAAAAATGGTTTTGATAGAGAAACTGTAATAGCGTTCTATACATGGCATCACTGTACAAGGAAAGGAGGAAATGTCTGGTAAAACTACCCACAATGCAATACACTGTCACTGACGCGGCGGGAGAGGAGGGATGGAGGACACAGAGCCGGAGAAGCTGGGGGACGGCGGGGCAGGTATAAAGCAGGGTGAGGTGGGAAGGAGGGGACGGGAAACAGAGACGCACACAACATGAACCCAAAGTGCAGAATTAAGTCAAGGAACATTGTTGTCCTCCTCGCAACACATAGCTATTCTCCTTTAATAATAACATTTCATATAATAAACATCTTTTACAGAGAAACAGAAGAGTAACCACGGCGACCATAATGCCTACATTAACTGTAAAATGAGTTTTCAACTAAAACAAACGGAACGCCTGAAAAGAAAAGAAGAAAAGAGCTGGTTTGTCCTGTGCGATGTCGAGGAGCTCCGTCATTGGACGGAGCCGTCTTGGAGCCCGACCTACAAACGCCTGAAAGGGGGTCCTTGCTGCCGAGGCTTCAGTCCGCTCTGGAGACATCTGCTCCGGGACGGCCAGAGCGGGACGACGTTCCTCGCTCCCTCTCCCTCTCCCTCGCTCAGACACGCGCGCACACGCACACACTCGCTCCTAATGGGAATACTTTGGGTTTGCGGCAGCGGTGTGTGTGTTTGATTGTGTTGCTGCGGAAACGCACTGGCCAGTCAGGCACGTCATGAATCTATGCCTTACAGTTTGCCGGAGAGGGAAGAACGCAGGTTCAGGTCGGGGCGTGAAGTGGGCCGCGGGGTCGCTGAGAGGGGGTTGGGGGGGAGGGGGTTTGATGCTGGCGAGTCAAAAGGGGGTAGGAGTGAGACCTCAAGCTACACAAGGATGAGAGGTGAGAAAGGGAGACAACCTGCAACAGAACTATGCTGGACGTCTGTGTAGAAAATGCTGGCACTTTGACCTTCGAACCCCGAGGCCCACCCACCCCCACCCCTTACTCTCTTGCCCTCCCTCTGAAGGGACACATGGAGACAGACAGATGGACACAGATCCCCCCCCCCCTCCCAATCCCCTCTGGACAGACGACGGTAGTTTGGCGTGATGCTGCACAACTCAAGTCAACAACTCAGGGTGGCTGATATGGACGACGCACGCAGGATTCACCTCTTCCTACAGGAGGGCAGAGGGACAAAAGGCAAAAACACACAAGGTTTATACTCAGACTTGCACCTTAAAGTAGAGGATAGACGTACATGACTGATCACTCAAGTTCAAAAAGTTTGCTTTTGCTTTAGAAAATCTGTTTGCCCATCATTTAATAATGGCCTGCAAAGGTATTAATTTCCCTCAAACATGTTCCCATTTTTTGTCACATTTACAGTCACTGTCGGGTATTTTACTTAGATACTGAATTGTGAGGCAGATAGAAAAGATACTTGGTTTTTAGTTTTCTAAAAGATAAAAAGAAGTCTGATTCATCCCCGTTTACGCTGATACCCACAGATAAATTTTAGTAGAAGTAACTGCCTCCAGATGACACCTTATTAATAAACAGAGCCCCCGTGTCTAATTTAATCTCACTATCAGCACACAGGTTCTCCGAAGGCCTCAGAGCTTCGTTAGAGAACAAACGGCTCCATGAAGACCAAGGAACCCAGCAGACAGGTCGGGGGTGGGGCTGTGGAGACGTTCAAAGCAGGTTAGGTTGTGAAACGATGTCCCAAGCTGTGAACGTCTCAGAGCGCTGATCAATCCATCGTCTGAACATGAACAGTAAGGTACAACATGGAGTCTACCAAGGTAGGCTGTGCACCTAAACTGACCAGCCAGGCGAGGAAAGCATTAATCAGAAGCAGCCAAGAGGCACGTGGTAACTCTGGATGAGCTGCAGACCTCCACAGCTCAGGTCTGCTGAAGGGAACAATTAACGATCGGGTACCGCTACAGAACGCTGACGGCATCCGAACACAGCCTCCCTCGCGGGGAAACAAAGAGGTGGCGGCATCATGCTGCGGGGAGGCTGGTCAACGTCGACAAGAAAACACAGAGCTGAGGCTAAGGTGGAGGTTTGGCTTCCAGGAGGACATTCACGTGTTAGAAAGAGCCGATCAGAACGACTATAGATCCAACTGAGGCTTTAACTGTTCAGAGTTGCTCTCCATCCAAGCTGACGGAGCTTGAGATATTTAGCTAAGAACATGAGTAAAAATATCGTCCTCTGGATCTGCAAAAACTCGTCCAGGCAGAAACCAAAAGGCTGAAAGCTGTTAATGCAGCAAAAGGCGGTGCTACAAAGAATTGACTTGGTGGGGCTGAATATCCTCCACCAGTGAAAAGTTTGGACTCGCCTCCGTCATTCAATGGCTTTTTCCTTATTTTTGGGACCTTCTACATTGCATATACACAGTGAAGAGATCAGAACTATGACTCAAACGTATACAGAATTACGTGTCAAACACAAATCGTGAAATAACTCAAAACATCTGTATAAAAAAAACTGGGGAAAAAAAAGAAAAAAAACCCGGAAAACATTTTTATTTCAACTCCACAATTATCTGCTACCGTGTGTGGACTTCTCAGTGAAGCTTCTGTGGTTGGAATGTGACAAAAAGTGAAAACGTTTAAGGGACCCAGTGACAACAGAGATGTCGTTGGATTCAGGTTAAGAAGGCTAGAGACGTTTTTTGCACCCGTTTAGAAGATTGAACAGCAGTTTTGTTCCAAGTCAAAAGGCAATAAACTAGAAGTTCCCTAAATGCAAAACAAACACAGAATGATCGTTTTCCTTCCTGCCGCTTTATCCACGTACCTGTGCTAGACCCCAGCCTGCTCCATGCTGTACTGCAGATCAGGGGGTTTGTAGCTGAGGAGCATGTCACTGGTGCAGGACGAGGGGTAACAGGCTGCCGCGTGGAGCTCCTCTTCTACGTCACAAACTGAGCGAGGGACAAGAAGATGTGTTCTACTGGGTTGGCCCAAAACAAAGGGACGTCTGCGCAGCGCTTCTGGTGTTTGTGCCTCCCATACCGACCTGACTCCTCTCGCTGGTGCAGCTGCTGGCTTCCGGTCAGGGACGTCTGGCTGAGGATGTCCGACATGCGAGCGGAGCTGAGCGCCTTTCCTGCCAAGAGGCTCATACCAGACATGGGATCTGCCTGGTCCTGAGCACAGGGAGGGAACGGCCGATTTAAAATCAGAAAGAAAATTGATCGTGCTTTTTGAATATGGACATCCATTACTGCTAAAGTGGAAAAATGGGAAAAAATGAGGGGGAACGGGGTCCTAGGGACAAACCGGGACCCTGGATCAATGTGTGCTTCTGTGCTTGTTTGTCTGTCTTGTTGTGTCTCTGCTCTGTCTTCTCTAACCCCCAGTCGGTCGAGGCAGATAATCGTTCACACTGAGCCTGGTTCTGCTGGAGGTTTTCCTCCCTGTTAAAGGAGAGTTTTTCTTTCCACTGTCGCTTCATGCATGCTCAGTATGAGGGATTGCTGCAAAGCCATGGACAATGCAGATGACTGTCCCTGTGTCTCTACGCTCTTTCAGGAGGAGTGAATGCTGCTTGTCAAGACTTGATGCAGTAAACTGGGCTCCCTTAGATAGGACATTTTCACCCATCTGTATAATCTGACTGAATTTGACTTTGGAAAGTGCCTTGAGATGACATGTTTCAAGAATTGGCGCTATATAAATAAAATTGAATTGAATTTTTAGTCCGTTTCAACCTCTTCACTACTTCTACATATAAATGCTGCTTTGCTTTCTGTTGGTTTGCAGATTTAGTTCCTTCCTCCCCGTCACCTCTTAGCAAAGACGAGCTGCGAACAGTCTGAAGAGCAGCAGAGCACTTCCAACCAATCACAGCGAGGGAGACCATCTCTCTCTCTCTTCATGACATCACTCGCGAATCCTAAGTCCCTTTGCTAACTCTCTCAGAGTAAGTGAGAAAACACGCGGCACTAATTAAATTCAAATCTGCCAAAAAATAAATAAAAACGACGACACCACTCATTGTTTTTTGATCCCCCTAAAACAAGATCAGTAACCAGTCGGTACTAGGAGGAGAAACACTAGGGTACTAGGTACTAGGGGGAGAAGCACCGCTGTGGCGTATGGTAGAGGGTCTGTGACGCTGTGGGCCTATTTCTCTTCCACAAGCCCTGGGGACGCTGTTGAGAGCGCATGGCATCATGACCTCTTTGAAATACTAGGAGATTTATAACGAAAACCATGTAGGTGGTGTCAGTGAACTCAAAACCAGTCACTGCCCCTAAATAAATCTGCTCCAAATAAAGACTGGGGTTTTCTAAATGTTCCAGTTTGAAATTATGCTGCTGCAGTTAAAAACTATATATATTTAAGACTTTTTGCAGATTTTTACCAAGGAGTCTGTACCCTAAGTAATCAAAGGAGTTTGCCGAATGACAAATTGGCCGACTTTCACTCACGTAGGCATCATCGCAGGTCTGAATGGTGTGGTGACGCTGTAGCTGCCCTCTTGACCTGTACACTTCACTCTGGGGGCCTCGCTGATAGTTCAGCCCATTGTGATCGGGCACCTCCATGGCCTGTCCCTGGGGTCGGCATTCTGCGTGCTCAGATTCTGAAACGCACACGGACTTATGTTGACACAAGAGGGGGAAAAAAAACAAACAAACTGCAACCCATTTAGGTTTGGATTTACTAACGGACTCTGACCTCTTGAAGCAGGAGGACTCCTCATGTAAGCACCGTGCCTGTGTGTGGGGGAGTTGTAAGGCGGGGTACCGCCACGGGGAGGCCCCAGGAGCTCGTGTGCTTCCCCCGCCTTAGTAAGCAGGCCTTCGTGTGGGTGGTGGTATCCAGCGGGGGCCTCGTCCTCTTCCATGCTCTCCGAGTGCAGTAAGCTGGGACACGGTGCCTGGGACACGTGCTGCTGCTGCTGCTGAACCTCTGGGGGTTGTATTTGGAGGAGATGGTGGTAGTGTTGACCCCCAGAGGCAGGCTGGGTCCCAGGGGGGTCCAGGGTGTCACCCTGGCTCAGCTGGCGGAGAAGTAGCATTTCGCTAAACTCCTGCGCCGCGCCGCTGGGCGGGGTTTGCGGCGCCGGACACTGCCGGGGGTTCTGTCTCTTCAGCAGGGCGGCCAAGTCCTGGGGGGGCAACCTGGGGTCTGCATGGCCGGTTAGAGAGTGCCGAGGAGACAGGAGTCCCTGCAGGGTGGGGGTGACGTGCTGCTGCGGGGGACAGTAGTCCAAAGGAGTTGGGGAGAGCAGGGCCTGCTGTAGTGTGGAGGGGGTCCCATAGCTGCTGGTCCCTACAGCCCCGCCCTGGTAGCCGTCCAGGCCGGGGACTTTAAGAGAGGCGGCCTGCAGGTAGGGGTTGTAGGAGCCAACGACTCCGGAGGCCCCCCGAGAGGCAGCGTTGCCGGAGAAGAGGTGGGGATTGAAATGGGCCTGGTCGTAGGCAGAGGTGAAACGGCCAAGGCTGCGGCTGAACAGGAGGGAAGGTACAGAACAGTTAGCAACCGACAACAGCACCGTCCAGTCGTCAACACAGAGTGGACACAAGGCATGGGCCAGTACCACATTCTCACCATATAACGATCCCCCGGCATGAAAACACCCCAGTTTTACCATATTTACACAATATTATCTAAAGCTTTTATATAGGGATGCACGATAATATCGGCGTCGGACAGTGTTGGTTCACTTTTAACACATCGGTATCTGTCCGATAAGTAAAACTGGGCCGAAATTAACAACAGATGTTTATTTCCATCTAGTGCCTGTGATTCAAGAGGTGGGAAGGGAGGGGGTTGGTCATGCGGTTATTTTTTGTTCGGTCATGTGACAGAGATGCACCCCGGCCAGAGTCGTTAAATGAAGCAGAGAGGCAATGACAACAGCGTGGTCGTTTTTCACGGTGTTGAGAGAAGACGTACGAAAAGCAGGGTGTAAGTCAAGACTATAACTCGCATTAAAAAATTCAGCTAGCTTAGTTTTCAGCCGGTACAAAACTGTCCAAAATTTGACCATCACAGAAACGTAAATGTGTGCGCATACACACATGGGTAAATATCGATTATAAGCCCAAATTTTCATATCGGTGCATAACGGCTTTTATAGAAAACAGAAAAGCTGGAAAGAAAAAAAAAACAAAGTAACTATTTCTTATTTTGATTGAAACAAAACAAAAAAACAGAATAATCACCTGCAATATTTGGTGGTAGTTTTTAGCTGCTTATTATTCTGATACAGCTGTTATTTGGCAGAGCGGGGCTACTTTGTGTCATTTGGTGATTAAAAATCTGAGCAAAAAAAGATCACAGGCGGGGTGCCTCAAGGCACAGTTTTCCAGCCACTTTTATTTAATGTCTATAGGCTTTCCCTAACTCAGAGTATGAGGTACTACAGCAAATATTTATGTTGATGAAATACAACCTCGTATATCCGCGTTAACACTTGACCAGAGTCTACTACAGTCAGTGAGTATTTGTGTCCGAAATATTCCTGACAGGATGGGTCAGAATTTCCACCGGTTTAGTCCAGAAAAGACATTTTTGGTTCCAAAATGCAGGTTACAAACCAAAGACCACAGAAAATCACAAAAAAACCCAACTTGGTGTTATTAATGACCTTATTTTTAACAACACAAAGTCTATCACCAAATCAGCCTCCTACATTTGTTACACTGACTACACTGAGTCTTCGTTTGTCTGGAAGGCCCTGAATGGTCTTGGGTCGAAATGCATTTCAAAGTTGATGGCCGGAAATAAACCATGTAGATCCCTCAGAATAGCAAAAGCCCTTATTGCTCAGGGTTCCTCGGCCTTTTAGTTTCCTTACTCCTCACCTCTGGAACCAACTACCTGAAAACCTGAGATGTGCAGAAATTGTTGGATCCTTTTAGACCAGGACTTTGATCACTACTACCTACTGTAGCCTCCAATAAAAGACAAAGATTGTTTCATCACTTCATGTTTTATCTTAAAATTTAACCTAATGTGCATTTCTATTCAACTTTTTTGTATTGCTCTTTTGATTCACTTTGTGTTTTTTTACTCTCTGTTATATTATTTTTCTGCAAAGCCCCTTAAATTACTTTGTGTAAGAATGGTGCTACATGGTTGCATTTCTTTTGCCCTTTTAGCCAATCTGCTTGTTAAAGAGTAACGCCGGGAGCATTACAAGCTGATATTAGCTGGTTAATGGGTCAGGATGTCCGTTTTGCCTGAATTTGTCTTTCACGTGGGCAAGGGAAGAGTGCAGTGGGCTTCTTTTCAGCCAGTTGACCGGCAGTGTGCAGCGACGTTACTCTGCTCTACAGGCCTGCAGAAAACTCCTGTCTGAACGTTCTCTGGCATTTCTTTAATAGGCTTTTAAACCATATGAACAGATACTTTAACACCTGGAAACAATAACCGTTTAAAACCTTGGTATACCTTGAGATTTGCAACTGGCCCATGCCTAGTGGAAACCTTTAACAACAATCTCTAAAACTCCCAACACACACAGCCTAGAGACACTGGAGTCTGGCCAGAGCACACGTGTTCACTGAGGAATGTAGACGCAAAGCAAACATTTTGACTAGGTAACACAGTCTCTCAGTGAAGACAGTCCCAGCAATAACGGACAGTTTTAAGGGGGGGGGGGGGGGGGGGAGTCACAAAGTGACGGATCTAATCCACTTGTTAGGACACACTCACCCAGACACACTGATGTGAAGAGTTAGTTGATGACCTCCCAGCAATCAATGATGATGAAGATTTACATGCATGTTTTTTTGTTTTTTTTTTAAATGGTAACAAAACAAAGCTCATTCTCACAAACACACATCTTAAAAAAAAAAAAAAAAAAAAAAACCCTGCGAAACAGCACGGGGCGTTTCAATTTATAAAATCCAAAAATAGAAAAATTATGTCCACAATGAAGATAACATTAAAAAAAAAAGGAGAAAATAATGCAATTATAACCATAAAAGAACAAACAGGAAGTAAACGTTTGCACAATCTGGTGTGTGGCAAAGAACAAAATAAAACTTTAAGGCTGCAGTAGAAGACACTGTAACAGTCCATTGGGTAATGTTGGTAGCCACCAGGGGGCGCGCTGACTGGCTGTTCAGAGGGGTCACCTGTGCGTCTCGGCGTTGTCGGCGCTGAGCTGCTTCCCGAGGACTCTGTGCCCGCCCGGCGTAGACAGGAAGCTGCCTGGTCTCTGTGCCCCGCCTCCCAGCTCCACATCCTGCACCTGGATGGTCACCTGCACGAGCAGCACACGGTTTGCGTTCAACCTCCAGGAACGTATAAGCATGAGTGGAGATTTTGGCCGTCAGCCGTTACCTGCTGTTGCTGCGGTACGCCCGGTGCCAGTGGGACGGCAGGGCGGCCAGGTGCTGCCTGGGGATTGGCTGAGAGAGCGACTCGAGGCATGCCTGTGGGGGGCGGGCTGCCACTCTGCCCCTGGTACATTGCTGGAGCACCGTGTTGGTACTGCACCGATGACTGACCCCCTGCGAGAGGAAGGAACCGGTGAGAACCAAAGCGCCGTCTGGGCTTCAATGACATCATCAATAAGACGAAACATCGGCATATTTTAGGGCACGAAAACCTGAAACAAGCATCAGGGAACTGTATGTTTTCTTTGTGAAGAGAAAGAGAACGTTTCCCAAGTTTAACAGCAGTTTTTTTACTTAAGTGTCCTCTTGTTAGTTTTTTTGACTAAATAAATCAATTACTAAAGTCTACAAATGCTGTTCCTTCATGGTTTAACAGATGGTGATTGGCTGCAACGCCGACGTGTTTTCTTCTGTGTCAGCCAAAGAACAACAGACCGCATAGCAGTACCGATATTTTCCCAACAATTGACAAATCAATCCCTTCTTTATCTGTCTCTAATGTAAAACGTTAGCTTTAAGGGGCTATTTTGGGCCAAACTGTGTTGCCGTTAAAAAAACGAACAAGCAAACATACCCTGAGTTGCGTAGCCAGCTGGGATCTCAGATTAACGTCTTGGCAGCGCCGTTACTGCTGTGCCGTCAGACCCTCGTGAATAAAAACACTAACTATCAGCGAAGGAAAGCGAGCCCAGCTCCTTCTGCCGTTATACGTGAGCGCTTGGCTAGAACCATAGTTTGTTGTTTTATTAACCATTTCTCACAAAAAAAGAAAAAAAAAACCTGTATTGATGAATTAACGGCAGGTTGGGCTTGCCACAGAGCGCATTTAAATGTCCGGGTAGGATGCCAGTTTGTTAGGTTTCCAATCTCCTGCTCTCAGACCCAGTTTCTGCTAACTTCCTGCTCCACACTACCTCATCTGGCACATAAATCTTCACCGTATGATTTCTTATTTTGATATCACTAGTTTCTTCTTAGGAGGAGGCAGTTGTGATGAACCGACCCTTGATTTCTGTGGTCTGCATGCAACTTCATCGCTCTTAGCCGACTTGTGCTCGTTTTTTTCCTCCTCTCAGATCTTTTAAATATTAGCTATAAGCCTGAAAAAATGATTATTTGGTCTATATAGAAAAAAAATCCCCGTTTGTACAATTTCATCCAGTCAGCTAAAGCTTTGCATCCTCATGCATTATTCAACACATAGAAGGGTTTATATAAAGATAATAAACGCAGAAAGTAATAAAGTGAACCCCCTTTAAAACCAAGATGCATCCCTCTCTCCTTTTAATCCTACTTTTAATTAACATTTTACAAACTAACAGAATGTAATAAGCTAGAGGGTAATTAATTACCCATAAATAACAAACACGAGGCTAAAATATAACGGGGCAATTAAAGAAGAGCTGAGGGATGTTAAATCAGCCCGCCTCCCGGTTATTGTAAGAGATCTGCAGTGATCGTCGCTTTTCTGCTTAGTCACTGCACCTACACCAGGTTTTTGCGTCGAAAACCAAAAGCAGCACTATTACTAACCGTGCCCTTGCATCAGGCCTGCAGAGCCAGGCGGAGGACTCTGATTGGGCTGTCTGAAGAGGTGGTTGCTGGGATGTGTTGGCGGAGGGCTGGAGGGCTGGATATGCAACCTGAGGGAGGACGGGACAGCGAGATAGCGCAGTGAGGTAACGCTTCAGTCGATACTGCTGCACCACAGCGTCGGCTTCATTGTTCCCTGTTCAATAGCTGATGAGTAATGCGTGTTTGTTCACCTCTGGAGCTCGTGGGTTAAGTGGCTGGGCTGGATCTCTCCGTGGCCTAAAGACAGAGCCTGTTGGCCAAATGCAAAACAAAGTGAGACCAAAGTAAGTGTGCGGAGAGCACGTTAAAGCAAAAGGTCAGAAGACAGCTGCTGCAAGCCGCAATACAAGGTATCCCAGGTCCACCCAGATGGTTGAAACGTTCGGTAAAGACGAGCCGGAAGCGGTCGTTTCATCAGGGGTGACCTTCCGCTGTTTCATAATAACCCATTGGAGCCGCTTGCCTCCACCAGCCCATCATCAGGATTCATTGCAACGCAAACGTGGACGACTGTTTCCATGAATATATAATATATAGAAGTCCACATTTCATCCAAAATATGGTTATTACCGTACAGCTGAGTGTAAAAAAAAAAAATCAGCCTCACATAAACAGCGCTTTACAAAGATGTTCCTACCGCTTTAACTTTTCCCGACAAGCATTCGTGTGTTTTATCTGATATGGCTGCGACAAGCCAAAACAGAGCAGTGAGGTGGAAGAATGACTCGATATCTCTTTACAAAAAGAACCCAAAAATCAGATTTTGTGTGCATTTGTAGTCCGCCCTGAGGTGGTTCTTTGTAGAACCACCTTTTGCTACCATTACAGCTGCAAGCCTTCGGCCCCGTGCCTCTACCAGCATTGCAGGTCTAGTACTGAAGTTTTCGCCTATTCTTCTTTGCTCCTATTCTTCTGAGCTCAAGCTCAGCCCGATGAACAGTGCAGCACTGTCACACGTTCTCAAAAGAACAAAGGCCTGGATGTTGACTTTTCTAACGCATAATTATGCTGTGATCTCAACCTCCCATTGTAGCTGTGGCTGTAGGTTTACGCTCAACTCTGACCAACGTCTCTGTCCCAGCTGTGTCGCCGCAGCATGAAGCAACCACCGCTTCTCCCCAAGGGGGCGGTGTCGACGAGCTAAGAATAAAGTTCTTAAAGTTCAAGGCCGTTCTTCTTGCTCCGCATCCAAAACGTTTGCTACACCCGAACCTTGGATCTCTGCAGCTCCTCCAGAGATACCACGGACCGTCTTAGCGGCGTCTCGCATTACTGATCTCGGTGCTCGGTCTATCAGGGTAGCTGCTGTGTCCTAGCCTTTCCGTTTCCAGATGACGGATTGAACAGCTCTCTGTGTGCCAAGGTTGAAATATTGTTTCATCGCCTAACCCTGCTTTAAATTTCACAACTTTCCAACAGTTAGAGTCCATGTAGCCATTCACTTTCTGTTGGTTTATAACCTGATATCCCCATTAAAAACATTGAAGCTTGTAATTGTAACATGAAAATACGTTAAAAAAAGAGCAATGCTCCACGGGTGTAATAGCCACGGTAATATAGGTAATATAAACTTGGCAGGAATTCAGAAATCCCAAGGCCCGTCACCGCCTCTATCAATCAGACCAAAGAAGCGGTGCTGTGATCTGCATCCTGAGAACAACTTCAACCCTCCGTTCTCCCCCCTTTTATTTCCATACAAAAAGGACAATAAAAGGCTTTCAAATCATGACGTTCACAGCGACTCTGACCAAGACGAGGGGGTTTTAGGACAACAACAGCTGCTGGGCACATGAAAGGCAGCGTTAGCAGACAAAACACGGCCGTTTATCACACCTCAGCCAGTGATAAAGCGATTGAAATACCCCTCCGGGCGCCCTTTGGCTTCCCTGCAGCGTCTTGGTGCGTTTCGTGAACTCACTGGCAACTTTAAAGTGAGCGACGGGTACCTGGATTTGCTGGTGAAGGATTTGTTGCTCTTGCTGGTAAAGGATGTGCTGCTGCTGGGTGTGCTCCAGGAAGCGTTCATCCTGCTGGGCAGCATACTTCTTCTGGAGCTGCTCACACTCCTAAGTGAAACGAAGACGTCACAAACATTTGCTATTAATGCCAGCAGGCACAGCAGTTGCACTCGACTCCACAAAGGCGTGCGTTGACCCCTGACGAACCGCTCCCAGACCAGTTTGATGAGGCTCTGGTACGTGGAAACAGCAGCAAAAAGGTGAAATTAAGAGTCAGCTTTGTCCAATTATAGTTTCTGATGCGACGCTACTTTATCACCTTGTCAACCTAAGGGTGGTAAAAGTCAAACTAAATTATCTGGGGGGGGGGGGGTCCTACTTCTCTAAACTACTTTTATCGTGCTGCAATTTTCCCGCAACACATCAAAACAACCCCCTAGACCTGCTGTAAAGCCAATTTATGCTGCCCTTCCCTACAATCTGCATTACCATCCGCCTCCTCCTGTTGGTTAGAGGAAGGAGTCAACGTAACCCTGTCCTCTAGCCCCATTAACCCCGAGGACACCTGAGTAATGATAATCCCAGCGCATCAGCGCCGGCCTAAGGCGGAGCACCTGCTGCCAACATGATGATTATCCCTTTCCCTGCCCGCGCCGCCGAGAGGTAATCCAACCGCAGGTTCGCTGCGGATGATGTGATGTCTCAAATAGCAGCTTGTGGGTTTTCCCGGGTCAGGGCCTCAGTGGGATCTAATCTTTCCGAACACTGCTGAACGCGTCACATTCCCAACAAGGCCCCAGTAGTTTTACAGAGCGGGAGAAGAGAACAAAACCATCAGACGGGAAGGATCCCGCCGGAGGAGCAGCCTGTGTGGACGCTAAAGCTTCTTTCAGGAAATGTCACCCTGTAATAAAACGACCCTGTTCTGTTCCTCAAATTAACCCCAGTGTGAGCCTCGGCGTACCATGCATTAAAAAAACATTATGCTCTATGGTACATCTACAGCTCCTCGTGCTGTTGTGTGTGGCAATGACTGATTCGCTTCCTTTGGAACAAGTGACCAGCATCAGGGTTAGAAACACCTTTGCTGAATCCCTGGTGCAGATCAGACAGCATGCTATTATATTTCTTTCGTTATGCTAGCAGAGTTGAAAACAAAAAAAACAAAAAAACTCACACTTATCATAGCGTCTCGTAAAATTATTTGCACCCGCTTTTTCACTTGATCCAAGCAGAGCCTTGAATGCATTTTATTGGGATTCTATGTGGCAGGCCAACTAAGGCTAGTGCTCAACTGTGAAGTGGAAGGACAACAACACATGGTTGTTGGTTTCATTCTAACAAATTATAAAAGGCGCGAGCTTCAGTCATCCACAGCTCAGGTGGGGGAGAGCATTGGCTCATCCCCATGAACCCACCATCATGCTACAGCGGGCGCCTTTCTTCAAAAACCGATGGGAAGTCAGATGGAGCTAGAAACGGTTCAGTCATGAGGAGGACTGAAGTCTGGAGCCGGAGCTCACCTGAATGACCCCAAACTGAGAGACGGAGCAACGGCATGTAATAAAAGAGCAACAGATTAAAATTCCTGTCCCTAGATCAGGGGTGTCCAAACCTTTTGCACCAAGGGAACCAAAAGTAGAAAATACTCAGGGGCCATAAAGTAAGAATAAAAGAAAATTGATCAATCTTTTTTTACCTGCTCAACAATAAACTAAACTTACAATATTTTAATGAAATAAGTTAATTGATCTGATTTCTGTAGAAAACAAATCTGTAAATTCTTGTTGATTTAATGAATTAAAAAAAAAGGTTCTTGCATGTTTGCCTGGTTAAATATTTATGGTGCTATGAACTATTACTTTAAACCAAAAAATGTTTTTATTTAGGCCATTCTTGAATTGTGATTGAGGACCGCCCAAAATGATTCAGACGGCCGCAAATGGCCCCTGGGCCAGACTCTGGACACCCTTGCTCTAGATGCTAAAGCTGTGAAGGATCTGCAGCTGTGGTTGCAGCGATGGGTGGTTTTATCCTCTTCGGGGACGCCGAAAACATAAGCAATGCAAACCTTTCAGGTTTCTATTTGCATAGAACTGGAAAACGGCACCGTCTTTTCCTTCCATTTCACAATTATGCACTACTTTGCGTTGGTCTATGACTTAAATATCTCTGTAGAATACATTAAAGGTTGTTGTTATATCCATACTTCATCAAAGCACTGTTTGACATTTTAAATACCTGCCTTAAATTAACCAAAGTAAAGAATATCCATGCCTCAAACAAGATGTACGACGTGACAACAACAAAAAAAGCAGAGAACTTACAAAAAAGAAAATTTACTCATAAAGAACAATTCCTTCATTTTTAACGGAAACAAACTTACTGTACACTCAGTTTTGCTTAACAGACCGCCCCCCCCCCCCCCCCCCCCAAATGAAGTCACGTGACGCACCTGCTTGAGCTGCTTAATGAGGCTGCTGTTCTCCAGATGAGCCTTGAAGGCCTGGATGGAAGCGGCGCCGTCAGAGAAGCGTCTGACAGGAGAGAAGCGCTCCATGGGGAGATGCAGGGTGTTACAGTCCTTATAGGTGGATCTGGAAAAGGTGGGGAGGGTGGGGAGGGTGCCACAGGGGAGCGCACGCACAAACAGGTGCACACGCATACACACACGTCCACGTGAAGGGTGACACAGACATGACACGCAACACAGGCACAGCGACACGCACGCACGGACACATTCGGTCAGAGACACAGAGACAGACATGTAAGATCTTCAAACCTTCGCTTCTCATAGTCATGATGATGCAGTAAAAATGTGCAAAAAAAAATAGATATAAAAGGGCTTCAAAATCCCCCACAGAACCCATAAGATTTAAAAACAAATCCAGTGAGAGCTTCGGTGTAAATGATCTCTGTTGTCATGCAGATAGTGACCGGTGAGGGTTTGTAATATTAAACACCGAGCACTGTTGTTCTGTTTTTATTGATGAGCAACGGACACGCTGAGGGACTATTAAACTAGAGGATAATTCATCAAAACTCCACGTTGCCAGATGCAGTCCCATGTAAAGATTCACCGACAGAAATGTATCAACCGTGTTTATAAAGAAGCTAAACTGGAAGAAGACTACTTCAAATAATAAAGGAACCACACGAACAGAGATGTTCCTCTCAGCTGCGGTTCTACCCAGTCTGTTAGCTCCTGGGTGAGAACCTGACGAATGCCTCTCCTTGTGAAAACAAGACTGTCGTAGGAAGACCAAACATGTCTTCAGCTTTTTCTCACTAGACTCCACATCTTCCGCGCTTGCTCCGTTCCGTTCACGTCCGACCGACGAAGCGGGGACGTTAATCAACGAGAACCGCTCCGCATTCTCCGTGACTACGCCGAACGTCACCGTCAGCGGACACGCTCTCCGTCGATCGCCGTCAAAGTACGGAACAAGTCCAATTTTCTGTTTTGCGGTCCGTCTGGCTCAAGCTCCGCAACCCCAATCATAGTAAAACAGGAAAAAGGACGTCGACAGCCTCCGCTTTGTCAAAGTTTAACAGTGAAAAAGAGATCGTAAAAGAAACGTAAAAATGAAAGCTTTTTCCAGTCAGTGAACGCACCATCAAAAGGCACCAACAGCATGCTTTGACAATAACACTCTTTGGTGTGGATGTTGCTGCTAAGGGAAGTCGACTCAAACCGAGTTATTTTCAACATGAGGGAGGTGGTTGAAACTAAATTAAGAGGAATGTGGATTAAAAAGGCCACGGCATTTTATGCCGAGATATTGGGCTGTTCATTTCAGGTTTACCTGAGAGGGAGAGTTCAGCACATTAACAGGAAGTGGTATTGTTTTACAGAAAATCTGCGCTTTTATTTTTCTGAGCTTTTAACCTACCCCTGTGATAGAATTTGCTCACATTTTGGGAAACTTCAGGAGCTCTCAGAGCCGAGGTGGTAAAGGTCTACATCTGTCAGGGTAGGACTCTACAACCCAAGCTTCTTCAGGATATCCACAGTGGCTCTTAAGAAGTTTGGCCCGGAAAGGAAAACACAACTGAGCTGTGGTTTTTACTGCTAATAAAAAGGCCAAACATTTTCTGTTTCCACATCTGCATCGAATTTTCACAACAGAACGAAGCTAAGATTTTTCTTTTTGTTCAGACATGAAATAAAATGTTTTTTTTTAGTAGGCAGCAAACTACATTCAATACATTTCTAAATTTCTTTTTTCATGAATAATGTTTCACTCAAAAATCTTTTAACTAAGAGTTTGAAATGGTCCCACTCGTACAAATGCCTCTCTGAATCGTATAAGTCGGCTGCCCCTGCTATAGGGAATCCATACTGTGACCCTGACACTAGTGGGTTTGCAGTAGTACTTCTGTAGACCAATCAGTGGCAGGACTGCCATGTGCTGCTGCTCCTTCCTGCCAATTAAATAGTTAAATGAACAAAATGACACCAGATTTGCATAAGTCCCCCCTCCCCCCTCCCCCCCCCCTTCCCGCTGGGCGGCGTCACAGACGAGCTGCAACAAGCGGGGAATCGTTGCAGCTGGCGGTGTGGGATTCAGGTAAGGGTCATTTACAGTTTCAATTGTTTTTATTGTTATAGCCATTTAGCTAGCATCTAAGAAGCCTGCTCCTCACAATTTGTAAAACAAATTGTTGCTAATCGCTAATTTAAGAAGCTAAACAGAGCTTAAAATACTAGTCCGTACTCATTTCCGTCAAAACAGTAGTACAGCTTTTCTGTCTCGCGCCCGCCGTGACGCTGCTTCTGCTCTTTAACGTGAAGAATTGACCGCCAACAGCTGGGAGGCTACGAAAAATATTTTAAATGCTGTGGGTTTTGGTTTTAAAAGAGAAATCAGAATCAGCTAAAAAAAAAAAAGAAAAAGAAAAATTAAAGTCATGGAGTCAAAGCTTTACGATAAAGAGATGAGCGGCGCATCTCTACCCATCGCCCCGGAAGGAGCGCCTGCTTCACCTGGTGCTTCCTCCTTCCTGTGAGTGAGTGCTAAGCAGAGTGAGGCTCGGTGTGTGTGTGTGTGTGTGTGTGTGTGTGTGTGTGTGTGTGTGTGTGTGTGTGTGTGAATGGGACTCTGTGCGTGGCAGTGTGTTGGTGCGTATACAGGTCAGAGTGGGCGTGTCCCCTCACCGGGCGTATGTGTCAGGCACCCAGCCGCCCCTCTGGCGGGGGCCCTGGGGCCGCTGTGACTCTGTCGAGGGCTCGCCATGCGATGTGCTTGGGAGCACGTGCGTCGTGTGCCGCTTGGAGCGGTTCGCCAGGTACCTGGGCCGCAGGAAGGGGGGAGGAGGACGGGGTGAGGGTGGGAGACAGGAAGCAGCGCTGGTCAGCTCTCTGTCCTCATTGGCTAACAGGGATGGGTGGGAGGCCCAGCCCTCCCCACCTCGGCCAATAGGTGCCATCATTCATATCATCTTAGCCAATCAGAAAACATCAAATAAAATGACACCACAGATGGATGTTAAGGCTTTATGGGATTCGGCAACCACCCAGCTTCCAATTAAAGGAGTGGGCCGGATGCCTTCCTTTTTTTTTTTTTTTTTTGCGGTCGCCGCTTTGGCAAGCTTCAGAGTTAGCAAAGCTGTGTGAGAAAGGGTGAAAAAAGTCCACAGAGTAATTTGGCACTTACGCAGATGAGAAAGATAAAGAAGCTCTGGGTCAGAGAGTTTGAGAGAACGGATGGCAGAATCGCTTCGGGATGGTGGCAGAAGGCACTTGCGCGATGGAGAAAGAGGAAAAGATGGGATAAGCACCACAGCACAGTGGCCACCTCCCGAGGGGGGGGAAAAAAAAGCAGAGCAGCCTGAAGGCACTCACTCCCAGCAACCCAGGACACCGGCAAAGAGCGTAGAACATGCAGTCTGAAGAGGAGCGGCTGAAAACCTTAGTAGGGCCTAGAACTCCCATCTGATATCCCATCCTGTGTAGGTTTTTTTTTGTTTTTATCGTTAAGTTAGACTAAATATCATTTCCAGACGGCCTACGTCCCTACTAATGATCTAGTGTCTCAAAGGATGTGAGATTTCAGCATTTCCCTGTTCAGACAGCATCTCTATAATGAACACAAAACCCCCCCGTCACCATGGGTTACCTCTGCACTGCCTCCTGGTCCGGCTCTCCGTCGGACCCCTCCTCATCCACTGGAGCTACAGAGGTATTAGGATGCTGAGAGGGGCAAAGAGTTTACTGGTCAAAGCAAGTTCGGCACGGGAGCAGACACAAACGCGCGCGTGAAGAAACGCGGACCCTCACCGGGCTGGCGACTAGCGGCGAGGGCCCTCGAGGCCTCTTCAGGAGCTGAGCGTGTAGCTGGATGTTGGCCCCTCCGTCGGAAGCTCTTCGACCCAGGGGGCCCATGCCGTTGAGCAGCTGCAGGGTAGGCGGCTGCAGCAGCGATTGCTCCTGCGGCGTCGGCAATGCAGATTACAGGAGGGAATTAATCACGACGGTTTCCACAGATTCCAACAACGACAAATGAGGGGAAAAAAAGGAAAAAACAGGAAGAATTCAGCCCCGACCCCAGTAACCGTACCTTGTACTCCAGCTGCTGTGTAGGCTGCAGGCTCTGTGTGGGCATGAGCGTGTGCATTTGGGCCATAGTGGGGGCGAGTTGGGGGAAGGGGGGCTGGGGGATTACGCCGCGAGGGAAACCCGGTGGAAGCTTTTGGAGTTCCTCCTGCATCTCCGTCCTGTGATGGAAAGCAGGGACATCGTCAGAGCTCAGGCCGCAGGCGTTAAACCCAAACTTACCCAGGCGCCATCAGAACATTTACCGGGTTAGAGAGAGAGAGAGAGAGAGAGAGAGACCAGAACTGACACCTCCACAGCCCAAAGATGGGACGACTTACAAAAAAAAAAAAGCATTCACGCCACCTGAACTACTTCACTTTTTAATGTATTTTAATAGGATTTCCTGTGAGAAAACAAAGCCGTGGATAATGGTGAAGTACCTGAAAAGTGGGACGAACCATCTTTGGCTCCAATTAAGCATCTATCCCGACCCAAATCACTTGCAATCCCTGGACTTCTACTGGGTCATTCTTCCTCACAAATAAGCTTTGATCTAAACCAAATCAGTAGCTACGTTTACATGGACAACAGTAATTGGAATAAACAAGCCAATCGGAATATAAAAGCGCCATGTAAACAAGCTAATCGGAATATTGTGATCCAAATGAGAGGGGTGGTTTATGCCGATTGCACGTAGACGTACATATGAACGCACATTACGATCAGATTAATTGACTGTGTCCATTATAAACGGTGCAATCCAATTATTTAATCCCAATACATTTTAATCCGATCGTGAGATTTCGTGCACGCAAACGTAGCTCTTCCATTTTGGTCAGGTTGTAACAGGTTTTCCTCTAGGATTACCCGGCACCAGCTATATCCATCTTCCCATCAACTCTGCCCAGCCTCCATTTCTCTGCTAAAGAACAGCATCCGCCCTCCGCATTAGGACTTCAGAGAGCAGCTGGAATAAATTACAAGTCTGCACGCGCGCGAGGGCTCAATTTGGAGGCGTCAGAGTAACGGGTGGCTGAGCACAACTGCAGGCCACACTTTTCAGATCTTCATTTGCCAATGCATTTTTTAACCACCATTTTCCACTTCGCGCGGTTGTACTGCAACGCTTTGGTCCGTCACGTACCACGCACAGAGGTTTGTGATTGTAACGGGATAAAAGTTCAAGGGGTGTAAGAGCCTCTAAACACAGTTTTTAGACACAGAGAGAGAAACGTGTCGCGGAAACGAACACGTGGGACTGAAAGGTCGCTTGATACGTTACCTTTGGTCTGGTACCCCCACAGTGTGCCGCCTCATTGAAAGGTAGCGAGCCATGGCCTCCGGAGACGGCTCCTCCCCTTCGTCGCTGTCCAGGGCCATGTTGCCGTCAGGCTTAACACACACACACACACACACAGATTTATATATTAGGAATCTACTTTTGTTGCGAAGGTGGCTCAAGTATAGCGGAAAAACAAACTTAAACGAATTCCAGTTTATCTCCATGAAATATCTTTGAGTCTTGCGTTAAAAGCTCTGCTGCATTGCAGCAAAAAGGCAACACTCTCTGCCGGTTCGGCGCTTGTGAGTCAGAGCTTCTCCGTGTTATGTCTGAGCGTGCGTACATGTGTGATTGTGACTGATAACAGTCTGGGAGGAGGGTCTGAGTCAACACAGACATAGTAAACAGAAGCGGCGGCGGCGGCAGAAAGACTTGACAGGAAGTCCGCTGCTCTTCAGGTTCAACTTTGAAAAAGTACAAGTGGTTTCGTCTCGGACTCCTTTAAGCTTAGGTCACAAGCACACTGTTGTAGCTGAGACACGGCACAGCAACAACCCACCAAGAGCTCATAGCTGACTCACCTCTACGATTTGGTTCTCTGGGTTGATGAGCTGGACGTGGGGCACCGTCATGCTAACTGGATTACCTTGTTGGTCTGTCTGCTGGCCATGGAGACACACACACACACACACACACACACACACACACACACACACACACACACACACACACACACACACAAGGTTACGTGGAGGATTGTGCAGCTTTCATTGCAATCTTCTTAGAGCAACCGGGATTGACAGATGTGGGTTAAAACCGAGGGACTCCATCTAGCGGTAAGACATGAAGTCGTGTGAAACCCCGTTGTCTTCTGGACAAGACGACAAGCACATTTCTGCTTAACTCAACGTCAGAGAAATATTCCACGTGTTCCCACACACTTCTCTGAGCTAACGACCCGTCTTACTAGACTTTTCCAGGACTTTGTCTGTTTTGCCCTAATGCACGGAGTAGAAACACAAAACGCTCAGCATGAACCCGAATAACACCCGGACCAAACTCGGTACTCTTCCAGACCCTCGTTAGCTCGCCGCTCCTATTTCAATAAAACAGTAGCACACGTTTTAAACCTAAAATGAAATCCAACCGTGCGATTTAAAAATCCACAAAGTGAACACTGATTACTCGATCACTTTTGTGACTAATAAAACGTCCTCGAACAACCAGACGCTCGCTAGAATTCAGCCTCAACTAAAACTAGATCCCTATTTTGCTCTTAATTAGCCCTCGTGGCTTAAGAAGCATGACTTCGCTTCAAAGATAAAACACATGCTCTGTCCATCATACCTCCAAGTGACTGCACTGTGCCCTGTTACTATTTACAACTATGCCTTCAAGCTTATAATTAAGAATGACTTGTATGCTTTTTTTTTTTTTTATATTTGGTTTGCATGTACCAAAAAAATCTCATTAGATAGCGAACGTTATAGCCAACAATAACTAGAGACTGCGCAGGTAAATCTGTGTTTCATCATCAGCATCAGAGCTGAACTCGTGCTGCAGAACCGTAATAGTTAGGAGCTTCCTATCAGACTGAAATACGTTCCTGCTTTGTTCCACTACAACAGCAGCACAAATCTGCAGCTCTCCTCTCTGGTGCTAAATATTCTTGAAGCAAACTTAGCAGCATTGCAGGTCACACCTCTTCATCCTCTCCGTGAATGCAGCCCGCCGCTTTCTGGGAGAGAAGGTGTGACGAGGATCTGCGCTGCTTTCAGCACTAAATCCGTTTGTGAAATTTGTATTTAGAGCTGCCGACGTGTTGGAACAACTGTTGTATTATAGGTTCGCGCCGTAAATTCAGCGCATATGGGGAGAGAGACGAACCTCGCTCCGGTCCGGAGCGTTCGGGAAGCAGAAAAAACACAGACAGAGAGAATATGTTTCACCTGAACGGCGTTTAGAGGGTAGCTAATGGAGCGGGGCGGAGGCGGTGCGACGCGCAACGTCTTGTGTTTCTTGAGGCGTTCGGCGAGCAGGCTGTAGATGGCACTGTAGTGATCGTATGCGTCTGTTTGCAGGGACTGGAGGGGAAAACAGAACAAACGAGTAAACGAATGAATGAACCTACTGCAGAGGTCACGGATTAGCGGACCACGGTCCGGATCCGGACCCACCTGCTACCTAATCCGGACCCAACCTCATTTAAAACATTTATATATTACTGCATGTTGTCCAACGACAGTGTCTAACTCAGGGGTTAAAGTTCTCGGTCGCTGCGACGGATTTCCGTCATTTGGAAACTGAGCGCAAAAAGTTCCGTCTAGACTTTTTATTCAAGGTTTTAATCTGAAACTGCTCTCAACCAATTAAACCTGGCAGATCTGGGACATTAGCCAATCAGAAAGAGAGTAGGGCGGGTCTTTCCAAAGCGGACACTGCCAGTCTGAGGTTTATCGGTGGTCAATCGTTTTAACTTTTGGGAGAGCATTTTAAAGGCACACTATGCAACATTTTTCAGTTAATTAATGTGTTCCATACCGTTTTGGATGATTAAATGAGTAATTTCAGGTCGAACAAAGGTTTTCTCGGCCGCCCTGGGGGTCTGTGGGGGAAATACCGCACTTGCAATGCAAGAGCCCTCGGCCCGCACACACAGAGGTCTCGCTTTACGGCGAGAACTCCATGTGTTTTTGCCCTGCCATTCACTATATGCACGCGCGAAAGCAACAACAAAGAACCGCGTGTTAACGTCAAATAAACATTCAAGCATATCGAGTTTTATTATTATTATTTGTTTGGTTTTTTTTATGTTGGCGAGACGCTACCGCGGCGGCCGCGGCGAGGTGACGGCCGCGGCTGCGGCTTGGCGAGGCGGCGGCTGCGGCTTAGCAAGGCGGCAGCGGTAGCGTCTCGCCAACATAAAAAAAAAAAAATAAAAATAATAATAATAATAAAACTGGCGAGGCGGCGGCGGTGGCAGCCGCGGCTTGGCGAGGCGGCGGCTTGGCGAGGCGGCGGCTTGGCGAGGCGGCCGCCTCGCCAAGATAGCGCTGCGGGAAGCTTGATGTTCATACCTTCACTGTGTTAGTCATTGTTTGTACTGCCGTTTTTTCCACTTTTCGTTGCGTTCGCCTGTCTGCTAAGCTCAAAACAACCGCGCCTGTCTTGACGGAGAAACCAGAACAGCTGAGCATCTTTACGACAGTGCACTTTTACTTTCGCCCTCTGGGGGGAGCCTCGCTGGAAAATCAACCCCGGTTGCATAGTATACCTTTAAACTGGCCACAGATGGTATGAATGAAAGTAGCGGTGGTCAAAGGTTTCTTTGGATTAATGCAAACCAGCAGGTCAGAAAGTTCAGCTGATAGAACAGCTGACAACAACTTCCCTCGATAAGTGTTTGTCGCTATTCCTGCAGTTAATCAATGAATTATTTCCACCTGTGGCCAAGTCGTCTGTCAGCGTTTATTCCCTCGCTGATAAACGCGGCGATCAACCAGGGATCTCCTCGTGATTCGCTGTTATGTTTTATTTAAAACACAAAGAAGAGTAACGCGCTAGCTCAGGCTAATTTAGCATGACCCTTGAAGAAGAAAAGTCGGCATTTGACTGAGTTAGATTGGGAAAAAGTAAAAACAAAAAACCTGCGCTGTTCTGAAACAAAGAAGGCAGAGCTGTATCTGCTGTCGGTATGCAGCAGTGATCACCTGATGAGCAGCTGCGCTCCAGGACACTAAATAAAATGACAAGGATTTTGATGCTTACAGATTGTTAAGAAAACTACATCAAAAAGATAAAATAAATAAACTGCAGCTACAACATGGACTGGAGAACGGGTTCTAACTGGGTGAGGCCAGAGAAAGGCGATTCTCAGAGAGTTTTTAATGAAGTTAAAGTGGAGCGCGGACACAGGGTTCATCCTGGACAGCTCTCCAGTCACTGGGCTAAAATATAACCATTTAATTAAACTTAAAAAAAGGTAAATTGTGCCTTTTTATAAACTGTAATGATTAATTGATGAACAATAACGGGCAAAGCAGAGACTGATTATTGTCATGTGCAATCTGTGTCAAATTAAAATGTATTATGTCATCATAGTGTTGGTGATGTGTCCTGCATTTCCAAGGCTGTGGTTGCCTTGTATGATCATAAAATTGGTTTATATTGAAGGTGACAGGGAGCCAGTGGAGTTGATGTACAGGTGTGAAGTAGATGATGTAATGATGAAGCTGCTGTCTTTGTACTAGCTGCAGTTTATGGAGGGTTTCTGGAGGACAGGGACTTGGGATTGTAAAGTGGACTGTGGACCAGTTTGTCAACAGTGTGAAGGAAGAACTTGATGCTGCAGAGATGAAAGTAACCCAGATGATGATGAGGATGTGGAAAGTGATGGAGAGGCTGTCCAGGATGACGCAAAGGCTTTAAAGCTGAAAGGTGGCAGAGATACAGGAATTTTCAATGGATATTTTAAAAGTACCAGATTTAGTTGACTTTGCACACTAAGCAAGTGAGCCAACTAATGTGGCATGATGTCCACGGCCCGGGAATATATGGGCTTGCGAGAAAATGTTTTCAGTCAAACATTATTTTTGCTTCAACCCCTGTGCTAACTTCTCTTGTTAATATGGCAAAGCCCTCCGGAGCGTCAGGCACCAGGATGCACGTGATGCAAATTAACCAATTCAATTCAATTCAATTCAATTCAATTTTATTTATATAGCGCCAAATCATGAAACATGTCATCTCAAGGCACTTTACAAAATCAAGTTCAATCATATTATACAGATTGGGTCAGATTATACAGATTGGTCAAAATGTCCTATATAAGGAATCCAGTTGATTGCATCAAAGTCCCGACAAGCAGCATTCACTCCTGGGGAACCGTAGAGCCACAGGGAGAGTCGTCTGCATTGTACATGGCTTTGCTGCAATCCCTCATACTGAGCAAGCATGAAGCGACAGTGGGAAGAAAAACCACCCATTAACGGGAAAAAAAAACCTCCGGCAGAACCGGGCTCAGTATGAACGGTCATCTGCCTCGACCGACTGGGGTTACAGAAGACAGAGCAGAGACACAACAAGAGAGACAAAAAAGCACAGAAGCACACATTGATCTAGTAATCTGTTCTACATTAGATGGTAATAGTCGGTGATCTGTCCTCCCTGGATGATTTCACAGTCAACAGAACGTCAGACCAGGTGTGCCTACTATGAAGAAAAAAGAGAGAGAACAAAAAGTTAAAAGCTGAAATGACAACAGTCATTTCAATGTAATGCAATGCAAATCTGGAGAACCGTAGACTGGAGAACAGTAAAAATCAGTAGAGTGAGAAAAGTAGGCCCTGATGTCCTCCAGTAGCCTAAGCCTATAGCAGCAAAACTATAAAGGTAGCTCAGAGTAACATGAGCCACTCTAGTTATAAGCTTTGTCAAAAAGGAAAGTTTTAAGATTAGTCTTAAAAGTAGACAGGGTGTCTGCTTCACGGACCAAAACTGGGAGTTGGTTCCACAGGAGAGGAGCCTGATAGCTAAAGGATCTGCCTCCCATTCTACTTTTAGAGACTCTAGGAACCACCAGCAGACCTGCAGTCTGAGAGCGAAGTGCTCTGTTAGGAACATACGGAGTAATCAGAGCTCTGATATATGATGGAGCTTGATTATTAAGGGCTTTATACGTTAGAAGAAGAATTTTAAATTCTATTCTTGATTTAACAGGAAGCCAATGAAGGGAAGCTAAAATTGGAGAAATATGATCCCTCTTGTTGATTTTCATCAGAACTCTTGCTGCAGCATTTTGGATAAACTGAAGACTTTGAATTGCATTTTGTGGACTTCCTGATAGTAAAGAATTACAATAGTCCAGCCTTGAAGTAACAAATGCATGGACTAGTTTTTCAGCATCACTCCTGGACAGAATGTTTCTAATTTTGGCGATATTCCGGAGGTGAAAAAAGGAAACTCTGGAAACCTGTTTAATATGGGATTTAAATGACATGTCTTGGTCAAAAATAACACCAAGGTTTTTTACTTTATTACCAGAGGCCAAGTTAATGTCATCCAGATTAAGTGATTGGTTAAGAAGTTTATTTTTTGAGGACTCTGGCCCAAAGATTACAACTTCGGTCTTGTCAGAATTTAGATGCAGGAAATTTAAAGTCATCCAGCTTTTGATGTCATCAAGACATGACTGCAGTCGAAGTAATTGATTGGATTCATCAGGATTTATGGATAGATATAGCTGAGTGTCATCAGCATAACAGTGGAAATTAATCCCATGCTGTCTGATAATTTTGCCGATCGGAAGCATATATATAGTAAAGAGAATTGGTCCAAGGACTGAACCCTGTGGTACTCCACAGGTGACCCTAGAATTTGAGGAAGATTTATTATTAACATGAACAAACTGGAATCTGTCCGACAGATAAGATTTAAACCAGCCTAATGCTTTCCCCTTAATCCCTACAGTATGTTCAAGTCTTTGTAGGAGAATATTGTGATCAACTGTATCAAATGCAGCACTAAGATCTAACAGGACAAGTACAGACACAAGTCCATTATCTGAGGCCATGAGAATATCATTAGTGACCTTCACCAGAGCCGTTTCAGTGCTATGATGAGCTCTGAAGCCTGACTGAAACTCCTCAAGTAGGTCATTGCTTTGTAAATGTTCACAAAGTTGATTAGCAACTACTTTCTCAAGAATTTTAGATAAGAAAAGAAGATTAGATATAGGTCTGTAGTTTACTAGCTCATCTTGATCAAGAGAAGGTTTCTTAAGTAAAGGTTTAATAACAGCTACTTTAAAAACCTGTGGTACATATCCATTTACTAAGGATAGATTAATCATGTCTAAAATAGGACCACTGATCAAAGGGAATACCTCCTTAAACAACTTGGTTGGGATTGGGTCTAACATACAGGTAGAAGGTTTAGATGAAGCTAAGATTTTAGATAGCTCAGAAAGCTCTACTTCTTCTAAACAGTTCAGACACAGCGCAGGTTCTAAAGATTCCTCCAATGCTGCCTTACTTACTGGGGACGAGGTAATCATGTTTGGGAGGATGCCAATTATTTTATTTTTAATGGCATCAATTTTATTTATGAAGAATCCCATAAAATCATTACTACTAAGAGCTAAGGGAATGGTTGAATCAACAGAGCTGCAGCTCTGAGTAAGTTTGGCAACTGTACTAAAGAGAAATCTAGGATTATTTTTATTCTCTTCAATTAATGATGAAAAATATGCTGCTCTAACTCTGCGAAGGGTCTTGTTATACAACAATAGACTGTCCCTCCAGATTAAGTAGGATTCCTCTTGGTGTGTAGAGCGCCATTTTCTCTCCAATTTCCTAACATTGTGCTTCAAGGAACGCAGCTCTGAATTAAACCAGGGAGCCAGCTTCCTGTGAATTATCACCTTCTTTTTCAAGGGAGCTACATTATCTAATGCAGAACGCAATGAGGAAGTCACACTGTTAGCAAATGTATCTATTTGTGAATGGGAAGAAACAGCATTGCTGCCATCTACAGGGCATTTCTGCAATACTGAGGATATTAAGAGGGGGACAGACTCTTTAAGTTTTGATACAGCATTATCCGATAAAGATCTACTATAATGGAACCCTCTTTTGGGGGTGGAGAAATCGGTTAGATTAAACTCAAATGTTATTAAAAAATGATCAGATAGGACAGGGTTGTGAGAGAATACTGTTAATTCTTCACAATCAATGCCATATGTCAGCACAAGGTCCAAAATATGGAGCCGAGAGTGCGTTGGCTTATGCACATTTTGAGCAAAACCAATTGAATCTAGGATAGTTTTAAAGGCTACACTAAGGTTATCACATTCAGTGTCAACATGGATGTTAAAATCACCCACTATAATAACCTTGTCAGTATTTAACACCAAATCAGATAAGAAGTCTGACAGTTGATCCAAAAACTGAGTGTAAGGGCCTGGTGGACGATACAAAACAATAAACAGAAGAGGTTTTATTGCTTTGCAGTTTGGATGAGCTGTGTCAGTCAGGGTTGCTGCTGCTGGCTACTTTTTAGAAAAAAAAAAAGCAAAAGCAAAAAGCACTTTGGATTTTAAAATAGAAAAACGTTCTATTTTTATGTTCTTTTTTTGTTTAGTCAATGTAAAAGGTGGATGCATAAACATTTTATTTCAGTGTTAAATACTGTTTGAAGTAACGGATTGTAATTAAAAATGTGTCCGGACCTTTACTGGTTGTTGATTTTTGTTATTCGGACCCCGCTGATTTTTAATTAGTGACCCCTGACCTACTGTGTGCGAGTAGAGTCTAACCGAGGTGCATCGGCATAGGGGAGCTGTGTCCAACCTGAATTGTGCGTTCTCGGTCCAGGTCCATCTCAGACATGGTCATCAGCACCTGCTCGTTGATGAGCTCGATCTCTCGCTCCGTCTTCACCTGCTCACACTCCGCTATCAACTGAAAGGAAAGGCAGGGAGCGGGAAGCTTAATGAGCTTTTTTTCTGGGTCAAAGGAAATGTTCTTTCTTTTGGGAGGGGGACGATCAAGACGAAGTGTCTTTATTTAGAGTCGGGTCTCACCCTGTCAAAGTCTGGGTCTGGGTCTCCTTGTCTCATCCACTTGTTCTTGCAGATCTGCTCCATACTCAACCGTCTGCTGGGCTCCAGAACTAACATGTGTCTGATTAAGTACTCACAGTCTGCAACGACACACAAACAAAGACGCGATCGTTTGAGGAGCACATCTTTCACTGGAAGCACGGCTCTAGGTCACGTGGGCCGTGTCTCTGCCAGCCGGCCGCCCAGAGACGGGAATTTGGGCCAATTCAGCTCAAGCTTAGTCAGACTGGACGGAGAGCGGCTCTGAAGATCCATTTTCCAGTTTCGTGACAGATCTTGCAATGGAAGGAGGTCTTGACTTTGACTAGACCGTTCTGTTGAAAGGGGGCTAAACTGAAAAGGCGTGCTAAACATCTGAAAACCAGGCATCTTGTCACTTCCATCTCAGTCAAGCTCGGCCTTGGGCTGCTCTATAAACATAAAATCCCACTAAAATACATTGAAGTTAGTGTTTGGGGGTGGGGGAGGTGAGTACTTTGGCACAACAGTGCATCTTGTGACGGAGTTTCACCGATGAGACAAACATTGTGAGCGCTTTCCTTTTTTTTTTTTTTTTTTTTTCCACTCTGATCAGTCCCCGGGTGGAAATAAATCCCTACCTGTGGACATGAAGAAAGGGATGCGGAACTTTCCACTGAGGACGCGCGCTCGCAAGTTTTGCAGAGTGCTGCCGTCGAAGGGTAAGGCGCCACACACCAGCACGTATAGCACCACGCCGAGGCTCTACAGGGCGCAGAGGCAAAGGATGAGCACAAACACGCCGCTTCTGGATAATCCTCGACACCCGCGGTGCCGCCGACGCTCTTACCCATATGTCTACTTTGGGTCCGTCGTACTCTTTGCCCTCAAAAAGCTCCGGAGCGGCATAAGGGGGGCTGCCACACCACGTCTTCAGCAGCTGGCCTCGAGAAAACATGTTGCTGAAGCCAAAATCTGTTCTCAGAGCGGAGGGGGGGGGGGGGGGGAGAGAAAAAAAACATAAAAATCATAGCGCTCGTCTGGAAGGCAGGCACTTATTAAAAACAGGAAAACCATCCAAAAGAACATGCCGACGCGCGCTTGCCAAGAAAGCCCTTCGCGGGAATACACCAACCTGCGATTTTAATGTTCAGGTTGTGGTCCAGCAACAGATTCTCTGCCTTCAAGTCCCTGTGGACGATGCTGCGGCAGTGACAGAAGTGGACCGCCGCCACGATCTGCTTGAACTTCTTCCTGGCGTCCTTCTCCGCCATGCGCCCGTGGGCCACCAGGTGGTCTGTTGAAAGACGAGACGGTTTGGACACAATGAGCGCAACGCATCTGCTGCGGTCACGGAAAAAACAAAAAAACATAAAACGATAAAACAGAGGGGGAAAAAAAAAAAAAAAAAGAGGGATTTAGCTCAGAGGTTCGACGCGTAATGAAGAAATATCTTGGACTAACACAGTCAGGAAGGCAAATGAATCCAGCTTTTAAAGTACGACGCAGAAAACGAAGCCAAACATAATCAAAATTTAACAAATTCTTCTAGTCGACAAGGACTCAAAAGGTTAAGTGATCAAACAAATCCATGCACTTTAATATCTGATCATCGGCAACCTTTGGGTGCTAAAATCTGTCCATGCTGCTCTGCAACAATCCGGTCTGTGATCCCAAAATGCAAAGGAGGAAACATAAAACACAACTCATAACGAACCTACAGACAGCCACTGATTCCTGGCTTCAACCTGAGGTTAAAAAGCCATTTACAGAATATCTGGCATGAACATGGTTCTTTTTATTTTTTTACCAAACTTAAAAAACAAACACTTAAGGTATTTGCTGATCTAGGCAGACACCTTGTGTGCTTTTAAGACTAGGCTTAAAACTTTCCTTTTTGACAAAGCTTATAGTCATAGGGGCTCATGTTACCCTGAGCTACCTCTATAGTTTTGCTGCTACAGGCTTAGGCTATTGAAGGACATCAGGGTCTATATTTCTCACTCTGCTGAGTTCTCCTACTGTTCTCCAATTTGCAGTGTTTGTTGTTATTTAAATTTTTTACTTTTTGTTCTCTGTTATTTTTCTTTTCATAGTAGGTACACCTGGTCTGGTGTTCAGTTAGCTGTGACATCATCCAGGGGAGGCAGATCATCCTCTATTACCATATAACATAGAAAGGATTCCTGGATCAATGTGTGTTTCTGTGCTTTCTGTGTCTCTGCTCTGTCTTCTGTAACCCCCAGTCAGTCGAGGCAGATGACCGTTCATACTGAGCCCGGTTCTGCTGGAGGTTTTCCTCCCTGTTAAAGGGGAGTTTTCCTCTCCACTGTCTCATGCTTGCTCAGCATGAGGGATTGCTGCAAAGCCATCAACAATGCAGACGACTCTCCCTGTGGCTCTACGCTCTTTCATGAGGAGTGAATGCTGCTTGTCAAGACTTGATGCAATCTTATCTAAAGGAAACCTTTTGACCAATCTGTATGATTTGATTGAATTTGACTTTGTAAAGTAAATGGTAAATGGTTTTTACTTGTACAGCACTTTATCAAGTCTGACGACCCCCAAGCGCTTTAAGCCGGGCGTACACTGTACGAGTTTTTCAGTCGTGGTACTTATATACATCTCAAACTGTGCGACGGAACCGCGGGGTTTAAAAAGTTCACCGCTCACGATCTGTGCGGCGCGACGCCCGGACGCGACCGGACTGCTCACACTGTACGTCGTGCCCCCTCTGGGACCGCTCGCTGTGGTGGCAGAGGCAGGCGAGCGACGGTAGGTCACAGGGACCCAGAGCAGGGGGTCGAACCCAGCTCTGGCGAGGCCCGCAGGAGGCACCGGGCGTCGGGGGAACGGAGGGGAGACAGGAGGGACGAGACGCACCGGCGGCCGCGCGGCACGGCAGGTCGCCCGGCCCGCACCCCCCCCTCCCCCGCGAGCGGAGGAGTGCCGAAACAGGCGGCCAGCGCCTTGTGCGGACCGGAGCGCTCGCCCTCCCCAACCCCCCCGCGAGCGGGCCGGGCGGAGGTCGCTTCAGGGACGCCCGCTCCCCTCCCTCCGCTGGCGGGGAGGGAGAGGAGGGGAGGGCGCCCCCTCGTAGCTCTTCTTGAACAGCAGGATGCGCTCACGAAAACCTCACGACAGCCGACTGAATTTCAAACATGTTTGATGTTCACCGACCGTCCGATTCCTGATCGGGAGGTAGTCGTGAGAAGCCAGTCCCCCCTCCTCCCCCCCTCTACGATCAAGCTGAAATTCGGCCCGATTCAAAAAATGCCCGCACGACTGAAGAATCGTCCCGAAAAGGGGAAAAACTCGTACAGTGTACGCCCGGCATTACACTACAGTCAGTCATACACCCATTTATGCACACATTCACTCCCTGGCGAATCATGTTAGGCTATGAATTGTACAACCTAGAAAACATGAGGCAGCTGCTATTTGATGAGCTTATTTTATTATTTGATTTATTAGTGGATTTGAATGGGCCCTGCTAAACTACCATATTTATTAAGAGCTAAAAAAAACAACAACTAATTTCTAAAATATTTTTTGACAAATCTAGAAACAGATTCAAACCACAGTGACTAAAGCGATGAGCTTTAGGAGCGTGGACGTCCCTTACCGAAAATCTCTCCACCACTGGCGTACTCGGTGACCAGATAGATCATCTTCTCTGTCTCCATCACCTAAAGATACAAACAAATGAGAACAAGAAGGACCGACAGACCCCCCTGACAGGCCAACATCCAGTGATGGGCGGTTCGCTGGTTACACAACAGCATGAGTAAGCACGGCTTGGCATATAAACAAGAGATTTTAAATAGAAAGAAAGACCTGCCGTGCACTGTGGTGTTCGATCTGAGCTCCAGAACCTCCAGAGCAGGTTCTGAAGGCATAAACACGGGGAGCTTTCTAAGCCCCTTTGAGGGTTCCAAAGCAAAACAAACGACTGAAACCTCGTGGGAGAGTTACGGGTGGCCAGCTGGGCGTTCTCCTGCTGGGCCGCGGCTCTCAGGCGGAAGAAGGGAGCGGCGTGTGTTTGTGGCTCGGTGGGTGGCTGCGTACCTGGTAGAGGCGGATGATGTGGGGATGCTTCAGCAACTTCATGATCTGCACCTCTCTGAAGATCTTTTTCAGGTTCTCATCGTCCAGCTGGGTCTTGTCCACTATTTTGATCGCCACCTGGAGAGAGACGGGCAGGACAGAGATGGAAGGGTTAACGATGGGGGAAGGAGGAGAAGAAGAAGAAACGAGGAGGGATCCACCACACGGTGTGCCTACCTTCTTCTAACCTGCACCGCTGGAGCTCACGAGTTTACATACCCAGGCATTGCTGGGGCTCATTAGAATGATCCTAGAAGCACTTTCCTTTTACTCTAGAGGTTCCGTGAAGCCATTTATCATCAAAAGAAGTGGAACTCATGAAGGCAAAGGTCAAAGGTTAACGCGACATACTTCTTGATGCCACGGATGGCCTTGGGTACCAAGTCCGACCCGTGCGGAGCTTCAAGGGTGATGAGGGAAAATTCTCTCCCAGCATTTCTGATAACAGTCATGTTACCGTCGGTTAGGGCTGGGCGATATGGCTTCAAAATAAAAGCTCTGATTTTATTATGCCAAAGCTGATTAATCGATTTTTTCCCCACTCCTTTTCGTTTCACAAACATAAATTAAAGAAATTGTTTTAAAAACTTGCTCTTATGTCAAGCATTTCTTCTGGGAGTTGACCTGAATTCAAAGGGCAACTAAATCCAAGCTGTGAAACCTGCTTGTAAAACAAGATGGCGTCTCTGCCGTTGTAAACAATGAACATATAACTAAATGTTTGCTGCCAGTGGTTTTACACAATGAGCTAAGAGCAGGCTTCCCTTCACTTGTGTAACTTCAAACCAACTTAAAAGACAAGTAAATGATTAAAGTGCCTCGTATTATAGTAGAAAAGTTTCCTCTTTACAATATTTAGACACTACATTTTCCTAAACATATATTCATTGCATGCTACTCTCTTCATGGAAGCCCAATGAGTGCATTTACAAAACAAAATCCTGATTTTCCAAAAATTAAATCTTCAAAAAAAATTGTAAATTCGAATTAATCGAATAAATCGATTAATCGGCCAGCCCTACGGTCGGCGTAAACCGAGCTCCCTGAGCCCTTATAGATCCACCGCCGTGCTTTTCACCAGCGACCTTTACGACCTCTCTCCAAACGTAGCGTTTACGGCTGTGGCCATACTGCTCCACGTTGTCTCATAAACTTTCCACACTCGTCTCTGTGCTCTCTGCGCGTATCGTCAGCGGGCTGCTCTGAGGCAGTGGCTTCATTCCGCCACGCGGCCAATCTTTTCTTCAAGTGACTCCTTACTGTGCATCTCGGAACATCTACGCCGCTTTTTTTCTCCCAAAGAGTCCGGTGCATCAGCTAATTGTTTTGTTTTGGCAAAAACAAATTGGCTCTCTCTAAGCCTACCAGACGTTGGCTTGGGTTTCCACAGGATGCCTCATTTTCCACTTCTTAATTAGAGTTTGGACACTACTGATCATCTTTCTCAACTCCTTGTCTATCTTTTCATATCCTTTTCCTCCTTTATAAACGTCAGCTTGGTTCTCCTGCAGATCCTCTGCCCATTTGCTTTGCCCGTGGCTCCAGGAAACGTCAACGCGGAGCCGGATCAAACACGCAGGGATCGGTCTGGAGCCCAGAAACTCACACACACACACACGCACACACACACACACACACACACACACTAATTACAGGCCAACAGATCACAGGTTTAGGACGCCTACATTGAAGAGCCGCTTAAGCCCCATGTGAATCAACTTGTTAGCATTTTATCACAACATTCAGGGTATATAAACCTTCGATCTGGGTCATTTGGGCAGCTCCAAATGACCCAGCTTGTCGGTGGGATCTTAAAAACGTCAAAGACCACTGTTCGATAATCGCTGGCCCCAGCCAACGGCCGCTAACCAAAACCGACTGCCAAACGTTCAGGAGCTCCGCCAGGGGAAGCAAACCGTTCGGCACGGCGGTGGATTCGTATTTAGCAGCATTTGTTTTACATTTAAAAACGCCATGCCAACACATCTCTTGTTGCCTGTGTATCACAGCCCAGTTAAAACAACCAGAGAACAATAAGATGCCAGGAAAACAAATAAGAGAGGAGAGCGTGAGTCATTGCTCCCCAACATGAAGCGCAAAAAAAAAAAAAAAGTAATAAGCACCATTGCCTGCCACTGGGCCGGCTGAACAAGAACTGAGGGGATAATTAGCCGGACTGCAAAGGTTTGGCCCGCACCCCAGCCTCCGTAGGCCGGCCGGCCGATGCCGCGACCTTCGCCTGTGAACACAACTGTTGCGTAACGGCTGAGCAGTGGACAATAGCTCCAGCAGGGTGGATGGTGATGGGGTGTGACAGGAGCTTTGCTCTGCCACTTAGGAATGGGTGGACGACTTTAATGACTTAATCAAGCGGGGCTAATAGGGATGCCCCAAAACACGGCTTCTGCCAGAAATAGACGGCAGGGAGGACAGAAAAACATGCAGCATTTAGACACACACACACACACTCATCCGTTTCCATTCTGCTCCGTGCTCTTTTTCCAGAATACAAAAAAAAAAAAAAAAAAGAGCCACGAAGAAGATGAGGCCACGCGAGGACCGTCAAGGCCGACTTCCTTGTGGAGACAGGAAAGGGAAGAGTGAACAGGGGGCTCCAGAGAGACCGCAGAACAGTAACGCTGACATTACCCCGCCTCATTGTATGCATTTCCCCTTCAAGAGTATTGTACACATTGTGGAAAACATCTGCCCCGGCGGAGCGAATGCCTTCTGCGCACGCAGCCGTGTCCAAACAAAGATGTTCACTCGCTCAAGTTTGTTTTTTGTTGTAAGCGGGGGTTTTTTTCTTTCCTGACAGCAAGACTGTGGCAGCGTGGTAATGGATCCCGTAAGTCTCTCTCAACAACCAATTACAAATCCGTCCGGATCACATCTACACCTACAAATGAATTCCAGTCGCTCTGATTATCTGATAAGAAGGACAGAATGTCACCATGTTGTATTAGCATTAGCCGCGTGGCCAGTTGTACCACTTTGTGGTAAAAAGGGTCCGCCCGTGGATTTAAAATGTTTCATTCTTCGCTGGCTGCAGGAGGGATTGCTGCACTGATATTCCTTTGCCCGTTGCCCTGCTGATATGAAAAAAATAATAGACATAGCTCTCAACTCTCACGCATTGACCGTGTGACACACGCATTTCATCAATTGCACACGCTCACACGCATTACTTTGAAAATCTCAATCTTACAATCAAAATCTCACTCTTGAAACGCACGCGTACGGACGCTTCGCGTCATGGCGGAACCAATTTGCGGTACAATGGTTTCCGCACGTCCAGTAGTAGAGGGAACACAGCTGCAAGGACCGCCGCCGCGCAAACAAGTTTCCCTCATCCAAAGTGAAAAACTTCTACGGTCCGTGTTGCCTGCGAATTAAATGATAAGTCGTCATGTTTTATTAGTTTGAAATAATTCAAATTGCCTAATAATTTCTGAAAGCAAACTGTCGCCATTACTTTCCTTCTTTATCGAATGATGTGAAGTAACAGAGTAAGATAGTCCATTTAAAATAGTGACCGTCTTGAATCGACCAACAGCACCCCCCCGTCGGACCACAATCTCACTCTCAACTGTCGTCAAAAGTTGAGAGGTATGATAATAGATGAACTGGGTATCACAGTGCGTAAAAAGTTGTGAACTGGAAGCCCTTCTCATCACTATACACAGATTTATTATTTCAGCTGACTGGAAGAGGAAGGGCCGATGAAACGTCAATGATTATGGGAGCCGGATGTATATGAGCAGTAAAACAAAAAGCAACCGTGCTGAAAAGTGGAGAAAATTAACAGGAACGACAGACCTGGTCGGACGTTTGCATAAACGAATCATGGGCGCGGATGTCATTGATTCTGGGCTTTTAATGCGATATCTAAAGGCTCCCTTTCCAGGAAGGAACGATTAAACAACTTCAATGGAGTTTAAAAACAAGAAATGGGGGGAAAACGTTTGATTTAGATGTAGATCTCCATTTTCAGTCTTCCACCCACTCCATGCAATCCATCACTAGCCACTGGATGCAAAGCAGGCCCTCAGCATAATGCTGCCACCACCATGCTGGCTGACTAGCACATGGTTCTTCGTTTTAAAGGCCTCCCCTTGACTCCTCCAAGCATAGTTCTTGTCACTGTGGCCAAAAGGCTAAACCTTGAAACTCTTCTAAAGCAGGTATGTAGACTGATGCCAATTTCCATCAAGCCTAAAGGTGTGCATCACTTCTCAGGCCATGCTGATGTTAAACTTGCTTCACGTTACATTGGCATTGAAGCGGTTTCTGGTTCATGGAACCAGTTGAACCTCGACTGGTTGAACATTTTTGCCAGAATTATGCCAGAAACTAGAAAAAGGCTGGAAAAAAAGCATGTGGTCAAGCTGCACTGCTACAGGATGGTTAAACAAATAATAGTGAAGGGGTCTCCTGTTGAAAAACCAATTAACGTGGATGCTGTAGAATCGTTTCCCCCAGAAAGAAGAAGTTCAGCTTGACCACTGAAAGTTAAGACAACGACATGATGACCGGTAGGTCGAGAGGACGCATTTATTATTATGCCACTATCATATTGGTTGAAAAAGGTCTCCAAATGACAATAATATGATTTATTGCAATACGTTTCAGAACAAATGATCGTCCAGCAAAATCTGTTAGCGTGACGGGCCTAATGCCAACTGGGTGAATTGGTGAAACGTAATCAACATGGGTCACGGCGGGATGGAACGGTTCGTGAAAACAACCTGAACAGTGTGGTTCTCTAGTCTGATCAGCTTAGAGCGTGAAGCAAGAGATGCAGCAGCTTTAGGAACAGCAAGTGACGAGGATAAACAAAGGATACGCCCGCAGCATTATTTCACGCTGGTCTTCAGGGTTATTAGACCCTCTGCTGTCTAGGGTGGCCAGTACGACTACTCGATATACTGCTGCTATACTCTAGCCAAGTAACTAGTTGCCACGGCGATCTGATGCGCAGGATGGATTGTGTGATATACTGCTGTCTTTTGCACCATGCCACAGGAAAAACCTTAACAGCAACTTTCATGTTTTTCTATTCGTTATTTAAAGCTAGCATTGGGCAAACCCTGCAAAACGTGTTGCTGGTGCTAGCAGCGACGGTCCAGTGTGCTGGCTCGTCTACAGCTGGTTGTTACAGGAAGGTTAAGATAGGTAGGGGGGAAAAACACCTTCAACCTCCTGCACCTTCTACGTAGTCTCAGAGAACTAAGCAACTAAAGCACTGGGGTGTTTCAACCTATGAACTGAGCACATTAGCTGTAATGTAAATGTTCTCTCCTGGTAACACTTTGGTAATACAGTGATTCCTGAAATATATGAAAAAAACACGATGAGGAAACTTCAATGAGTTGCTTGAAAGCCTGTAAATTTCTCTTTCCATGTAACAAACATCCACACCATAGAAGAATCAAACATGACAGTAAAATGCCTCAAGAAAACTAACTGAACCTTTTAGGCCCTTCCTGAAACCTTAACGTCTGTTTTAAAATATGAAATCCATAAGTTAACCATACATTTAGGTGGCATACATCTACAGTTGCCAGGCTTTACATAGGTGACCAGGAAAAATACAAAAAACAGAAACTGATAGGAAGACAGGAAGGACAGACAAGCAGAGGACACAAGACAGGAAGGGAGGTAGGACATGATAGGAAAAAAGACAGGAATACAAAGAAGGTAGGACACAAACGAAGAGAGGACGAAAGGAAAGAAATAAAGGAAGAACAGAAGGATGAAGGAGCAAGGAAAAAGCGAGGAAAAGAGACAAGGAAGGACAGAGAGGAGGATAAAGCGATGAAGGAACAGAGGACAAAGTGAAGCAAAGAAGGGAGGAGACGAAAGGCAATAAGAAAGGACAGAAAAAAGGACACAAGGAACAAAGGAGGGTAGGACACAAAGAAAGGAGGACAGAGGGAAGAAAAGAAGAATGGGTGGAAGGAATGATTGAAGGAAGGAAAGAAGGGTTGACACAGGGTGGGGGGCACATAGAAAAAAAGGACAACATTTACACATAGGGGTAGGGAATAATGCCTGACACAAATGTTTTCCTTCCTCAGTCTCCTTTATCCAAATGTATCAAGTCGAGGAAAAAAAAACGGCCACCGACCTCCCTCCCTACTTTTCCAGAGGGTGCAGGAACCCAGAAACGGTGAATAAATACGTTTCAAAGGATGGATTATGAACTCCAGTGGCAGGTCTAATTCCCCAAAGCTGGGTTTCCAGTTTCGGCTCTTACCAGCGCGCAGTAAATGATGTGCGGCCAGCATCCAGATGCCCAGCAGCACTGGCTTCCACGGCAGTGGGAGTTTCTGCCATCTAGACCGTTTGCACCACAAAGCGCACGGATTGCTCCTAAAAAGGCGTTTCACTCCTAGGACTGCTTGTTTATTTTCTATGCAGCAGCAGCAGAGGGAGGAATAGCAGCCAGATTAGTTTGGGCTGAAGTTGGGTCGTCAAAGCTGCTTGAGCAACACAGCCAAACTCGTGTTAAACCAACATAACATCCACAGTGACAGGGCAGCATGCGCTTTGTCCTCTGTTCATAGGTTCAAATTAAAATAACCAAAAGAAAAACAGTATAAACTCAGACAAACTTCTACACGCTTTCTTACACACAGAGACTGCGTTCCATTTTTTACTCGGAAGTTGAGATTTCCGACCTCAGAATAGGACATTTCAACTGGAACGTCCCCTGAAGTGGGAATTACGAGTCGGATATTCAGTGCAACAGGACCGTACCAGACTTCCACATCCAACATGGCTGCTGCTCGCAGCAGCATTGAGTAAAACCTCCTACTTTGACTGTTCTCCATTGTTTCTCTAACATTTAGTCAGTCGTGCATGTACAACTTTTCTGTGTTCTTAACACGGGACGTTTTGGCGCTGTCCGTATGAACAAAATGCCACGTAACAACCATGTTACTGTCATTGTTTTAACCGTAGTGGAAGAAGGAACAATCACCACCTGTTTACTGTTCCATGTTCAGACGAACGGTTCAGCAAGGCTTAAAAAGAAAGAAACATTTTGCCAAAAAGTGACTTTAAAACGCATTCTGAGACTCGGGTTGGCTGTGTTTAACAACGGACAGAGCATCTGTGTTTTCCTCTACTGTCAGACAAGCTGGAAACTGGAACGCGAAAAGTCGGACATGACGTAATCTCCGACTTGCCAGTTTCCAGGTCCGAGGTAAATGGAAAGCAAGCAGCTCATGTTCTTAAGGAAGCACTCCTCGTCCGTACTGACAGCTGATGATGAACGAAGTCGTGATCCAAAAAAATCTGGTGATAACAGATAATAAATAATGCCATAAAATGTCAAGATTTACCACGTCCTTGCTGGAGTTGTTCCTCCTTTTGGAAGAGCAAGGCAATATCTTCACTCAGCGTTGAAATGTTGTGAGCTGTAGTTAAAAAAAGTTATGAATCTTGCATTCAAGTGATGTCTCTCTATGGAGTTGTTTTCACTGAAATACCATTAGGACAGACTTCAGATGGTTTCAAGCGTACAGCAGAAGTTCAACGATATAGAGGCCAGTAGGGCTGGGATTACTGGGAGCTTGGCAGCTTAGAAGCAGGTTAATATCACACAGCAGCACTTTATATATATATATATATATATATATATATATATATATATATATATATATATATATATATATATATATATTACTTACATGTAGACTGACAGGCCGGTTAAAGGGCTGCATTACTCACAGGTCCCCCATTTAAAGCCTGACCAGCTCCCTCTGAAGGAGCTGCACACAGACAATCTGTTGACAGGACGACTAACGTGGCACCGAACCTGGATGTTATGGAAGCGTGGCAAGAAGACAGCCGTTATACCAAAAGTTATAAGAACTCCCATTTAAAGGTTGACAATCAGGCCTGTGGGGAAAGAGATGAGGCTAAAATGTACATATTTTATGCTATGGATGATGGGAAGCATCATGCTGCTCATGAGCCTGAACACGTCATTGCCATGGGGGGTTATGGAGGTGGCAGAATCGTGCTGTGGGGATGCGTTTCGTCAGAGTTGACGGGAAGACGGATGGGGCTTCATGCTTGCTCAGTATGAGGGATTGCTGCAAAGCCATGTACAATGCAGACGACTCTCCCTGTGGCTCTACGCTTCTCCAGGAGTGAATGCTGCTTGTCGAGACTTGATGCAATCAACTGGTTCCCTCATATAGGACATTTTTGACCAATCTGTATAATCTGACCAAATCTGTATAATATGATTGAATTTGACTTTGGAAAGTGCCTTGAGATGACATGTTTCATGAATTGGCGCTATATAAATAAAATTGAATTGAATTGAAATATGGCCAATCCTGGAAAGAAGGCCCGTTAGCGGCTGCAAACGACCAGAGACCAGGGCGGAGGTTCACCTTCCAGCAGGAAAATCAGGCCTAAACATACAGCCAGTTGGCCAAAGGAACCAAACGTCCGCACGTTAGAGCGGCCCTGTCAAAACAATTTTTTAAAAACCCTGTTGCAAGACTTGAAGACTGACGCTCAACAGATGCTGACGATCCAAAGGCCCGCTCGAGCTACTAACACGAGGAATGAAGAGGCGGAAATGTCCGTCTGTACATGGTCAAAACTGGTGGAGACATGCTGCACAAGCTTTGGGTGAAAACTGCTTCTAAAGAGTGCTGACTCAGCAATCAAAACGGGAGGTACGCCTTTCTGGGTTTTTTAGATTTACTAAAAAGTGTTTTGCTTTTTTTTTTTTTTAAGTCACGCATCTCTCCTGTAATACTTTGTGCGAGTCTATCACACAGAATCCCAATAAAAACGTGACAAAAATGCAGAAACATTCAGGGGGGGGGGGGGGGGGGGAGACACTGTCTTTCTGCAGCGGCCTGTATGAGCAACAAAGCCTTTCAGCGTTCTTTAGGCCTTTGAAAAACAGCCATCCGTGACTCAACTTGTTACTCTGAGCGTCCGGAGTTCGTGCCGGGGCCGTGAAAGTGCGCCGTGCACACTCATCTGTGCTCACACACTGCGGTGGGGTGATATAATGGATGAGGTTAACCTTCATCTACATAGATGAGACACGGATTATAAACGCCCTGACGAAGGTGTAATGCTGAGGCTTGACCCGCATCGCCCAGCGATGGGGTTTGACTCACGCACATGCTCACAGGCACCCTTCCCGTTTGTGACTCTCCACAGTCTCAGCTAACTGCAAGCAGCCAGGTATTAGACGAAAATAAAGGCCTTCCTGTGTGGAAAGTGCTTTTTTTTCCCCCCTTTATATAACCAAAAGATTAAGCAGGCGGCGAGGTCATGTCAATTGAGCGCGGGCAACAAAAGACAGACTGTTCCACGAGAAGTACAAGAGGTGGTGTGAACAGCATGAGTCAGCGCAGGGTCTTCGTACTTGTAGGTGTTTCTGCTCGTGTGTTTCACATGGTGGGAATGACTCAAGTTGAGAGTTTCACAGTGAAAGTAGAGGACAGGCCGTCTTAGTTTCAATAGGCTGGACGTTACACATCCTCATTCGCACGCTCCGGTTGCCCGCTAGGCATAGCTGGTGGCCAGGATCGAGCTGTGCCACCACTTTCAAGAAGTCACGGTTTCAAGGCCGCGCAATACCCGTTCCTATGGTTTTAAGTCCTGCGAACGACATTCTGGAGATGCTGGCGTTTCCCCCGAGGCTGCGCTGAGTGCAAAGGTGATGTTAATCCCATGCCTGCAAGGATGACAGATACAGCGGCTTGGAGATATTTCCGATCGCAAGTGACACAGGACAGCAGCCCCGACTGGTTTCCCGGCAAATATCGGCTTGTTATACGTGTGCTGCACTATGAGCGCGAGCTGAAGGCCAGAAACCGCAGCGAGCACCTTTCATGCCATTAGCTGGTGTTTATTCTGGATGTTTGCTCGCGTCTATTAATTACAATCAAAGCAACAAATACACGCTACAGAAAACATTTAAAACATCGCTTTTGTGTTTTAAATACTGATTAAATACTGTTTTCATTTACATTTTTAGATCAGGTTTATCATACCATGAGGATCTCATCCTGGCCCAGAGCCGCCGCACCCCCCACCCCCACACACACACACACACACTAGTCGGATTGATTGTGTGAGACATGCAGCCGCTTGCAGCTTATTGTTTTTATGTGCTCTGCGAAAACATTTTGGGCCCCGAGTTTAATGTTAAATTTCAATGTTTATCATTCCAAACTTTTTTCCCCCTTTTTTCCATCCCTCCAGTACGTCTGCACTGGTTGATGAAGCAGCGAAGCTCCCAGTCCCAGAAGGAAAATCTATTTAGCCGGTCTCTTTTATTAATAATTTGCGTTATATAATCTTCTGCAAACAGACAGACAAAAATGTGCGGCTCCATTATTACGTTGTCGTGCTTTGACCGTTGAAGCTCTACCACTGAGGTACAGTGGTGCAAACATCTGGGCTGTAAGCCTCTTGTTCTGTCAGTCTCTTGTACATCACTAGAAAAAATATATATATTTTGCTTCAAATTTGATATGAACTAACCAATTAACTTTTGCCCAAAGTGTTGCACTTCTTCCCACCACGGCGCTAAAATCACAGCCTTCCCCCCTGCAGCTACTCGTCAGACTAAAACTTTGATCTGCTGCTGAAAGCGTAAACCCCGCTAACACAGGGAGACTACGGCCGGCAGAAAACATGTGTGACCCTCCTTATCGACAGCACCAACGCAAAAAAAGATTGTGACGGGGAACATTTGCTATAAAGCCGACCGACTAGAAAAAAACAAAAAGCCTAAGAATGCCACGCGCTAGCGTCAAGCTAGCGTTACAAGCTAACGCTACGGCACTGGTGTTTGATAGAGACGTTAAAAAGGCCAGTAAAGCTCCTGTAACTAAAACAGTAAAGCAGTGTAGCACCTGTACGACATACGCCGACGCTGTCCGTTTAAATGTTAGCTTCAACGACAGCCCGGTGACGGAGATCTGCTGGTCGGAGCTCCTCCTGGAGGGAAGCTTCCCGCCACGCAACGCTCCATTCTGCTGTGGTACGAATGAATGCAGCAAAATGTTCTTTAGTTATAAGCACTGGCTAATAATAATGCAGGTTAGGGTTAAGCCAGACTGAAGTTGACAATTAGAGCAGAACAAGGTAAGGAGCAGTAGCCTTTGTATTCGAACACTAAAATGTCATGCGAAATCACCAAAAGTAAAACCGTAAAGGACCGCTGATTACATCTGCATGGAACAATTCCTTGTATACTATGTAAAAAAAAAAATGCTTCGTTTGTGCAAAATGTATTTTAATATAGAATGAGCCTTTATTTGTCCCTCAGTAGTAAATTTTATTAGCATCAAGTGCAAATGTGCCGTATTAAAGATAAGCACTTATATCAAATTGATAAATAGATCTAGTTAGGTGGCTCTAGTAGTCAGATCTACACAGAGATTCCTTCGAGGTACTAAAAATCAACATGTTTAGGTTTCTTTCGGAGCAAACACACCATAGAACCGAGTGTATTCAGTGGATTTCTCCTGCTGCACACCTGCTGAGTGTTTCTTGTTTGACATAGAATCAGCCGTACACTTGGGGTTACCCTGTGAGGCAGACAAATCCTCACAAGACCAAGATCAGAGAGCTGAGTCGGACCAATCAGCATCCTATAATGGCACTGAGGGGCTAGCTCTCTGTACACTAATCTTCAACAATAGAGGACAGAAGAAAAAAAAAAGCTTAAACCATCACTTATATCAGAGAGGGAGCATTTCTTTGTTAAAAGGAGATCAAATAACAACAGAGCTTTAGGGTTTTAGGGTATCACAGTATTCACACTGAAGCTTGAAATCAAAACGTATGGCATGATTATGATCCCTATTTATGCATCAAACCATATGTCCCAAACCTTTATGTGAAAAAAAAGCAAGTATGATGTTCGCTAAACATCTATGGACCAATGAGTTTTGTTGCACTTTAATGAAATTTATTTCTAACATGTAAATGTAAGAACTACACTAAAAATATTTTGTAAGGGCTTTGTATTGCATTTTTAAACACGCTTTGTGCACATAATATATTCTTAAGAGTAACACAAGTGATCCTGATATTAGTAGGTTTAATTAGTGAAGCTGCTTGTAAAATTACAGTTACCGTAGCTTTAAGGCAGCGTTGCTTCAAGTGTGACGAATGGTGCTTCCCCACTGTATTATGGACATACTTGCAGACTTGCAAGTATGTCCATCAACTAACAAGTCTGCTAACATGTGGAGAACCGCCAGAAGAAAACATGCAACCCTCTTTATGGACAAGATGAACAAAAGCGTTGTTTGGAGAAACTTTCCCAGAGACAGACAGACGAGAGAAACGAAATGCTGAACGGTGCTACGTGCTAAGCTGCTTTTATGTTTGAGAGCAACGTAAAAAGGTCAGTAAAGCTGCTGTACCTGCGGCAGTAAAGTAATAAACCCCCCCCCCCCCCCGGACAACATAAGCTAACGCTAGCTGGTATAGTGACGGACACGCGTTGCCCAATGCTCCCCCTTCGAGCTGCGCAGTGCTGCGGCCTGGATCAACGTAAGAAGATGTTCATCAGCTGAGTGGCTTAGTGGAAGAATGAACAGTGAAGCAACGAAACAACAAGCCAGGCTGCAACTTACAGGGGCTGTTTTTCAGCCAGCTGACGGGCAGTGCACAGAAACCAGTGAGGCGGGGAGCGACACTGGGTTACTCTATGTCCAGTACTGCTGGGAAAAACTTAAATGATGATACACGCTTCAGTTTCTCAGTGACTCCTCAACTCCATGACACCGATAACAGGCCACTGCCTAGTTCACCGTTTATTAAATCCCTCCTTTTTTATACATCTTCACTAACTAATAACACCGAATACCGGCATAGCTTTCTTCACTTTAGGATCCACGCAGGCAAGTGAGATGTGAAGGTTCTTCTACACGGAACATGTAAAGCAGCAGCACAACACACACACACACACACACACACAACCACTGGCATGAGTACTGTCCTCTTGACGAATCCCCCACACAGCTCATCATGTCAGAAACCGAGACACTTTCATCCCCATCTAAAGCGAAGGGAGCGTGGAATCGAACTGAGACGCAGCGGACAAGGACCAAAGGGCGAGACGATGTGGCAAGCAGAAACCCAACATTTGTCATACTGCTCACTCAAAAGAAATCCCACTTGGCACATAGTGAAGAGCTGCTGTTCGCGAGCTGCTCTGTGAGTGTGTCAGAGGGAGGGAGGGAGGGGGGCGTTGACGTCACTACTCGGCGGGCTCTGCCTGTTGCCCCTTGCTCGCCGTCCTATCTGTGCTTTCCTCTCGCCTTTCCCTTTCTTGCCCAAAGCAGTTGGGAGGAAAAGGGAAAACGCAGGAAGAGGAAGAGAGAACGAGGGGAAAGGTACTACTTCCCCAGCAACACGTAGATCAGGGCATGCCAAACAGTACCACGGACCACACATGACACCAAGCAGTCAGGAACGACACAGTAAGGTAGGAAAACAGCAGCGCAAAATGACCCCGGGCCAATGGCAAGCAATCTCCATTGAAAACGTTATAGCTAAAGTCCGCCACACCCACTTTCACCACTGAAACCGCAAAGACTTCAATGGAGAGACCTCTCTCTCCAACTAGGAGCCTCGACTCTGAATCCAAGAAGGTCTGGGTGAGTTTCGGTCACGGCTCCCCTTGCTGCTGGCACAAAGGTCCACTAAGACCTCAAACTTGTTCTCCTAACCTCCCAGAGGGCTCCTTACGGACTCAAGCATACTCACCAGTGAGCCGTCTGCAGCTTTGGTTTTTGCTCGGGAGATTCAACGTGGCATTCGTGTCCGAGAGTAAACGGAGACGTTGCGGTTGCAACGCAAGCCTTTGCCTCACTGCCACCAGAGAACGAGAGCGCTGACCCTTTACCCAGAGACCAGCCGGGACTTAACGGGACATCATTATTTCCACACGAGTCAGGGCAGGAATGAATGGAGATTAAAGGCGCCTAGTCACAAATTTCTACGCCAGCAGCTCACTCTGGCTGCATGCAAAGGTCTTCAGATTAAATTATGGGGCCTTGTTGTTGGCTCATATTCTGTTTTGTCTTTTACACTTTGTTTTGGCTCTATTGTAAGTAAACAAAGCCCTTCTGTGCACATTTCCCATATCAACACCGTGTGACCACAGGTACGATATGGCGCATGCGCGCAATGAGTAAACAAGGAAAACCAACGGAGCCAAGAAAGCTAGCAACGTCCATTGGAGGTGTGAAAAGAAATGGGTGAAGTAACCCTAACCCCATAGATCTGGTTGTTTTTTCACGCCAAGCTGTCACTTACGGTCTCAACTATTCTTACGGTAGCCATCAATCAACCGTCTGCTGATGCGCCTGGTGCAAGTGGTCATCAGACTCAAAAAGGACCAAGTAAACATTATCAGGACAAACGCTTGCCATGTATTGTTTTATTTGAAGATGAATATACTGTATGGTTTTTTTTGGTGTTTCCTTTTTATGGTCAAAATACGTGACTAGGCCTCTTTAAAGGTCTCATGGGCTCTGATGTAATCAACTCTGAATAAAACCAGCCAGTAGGCGGCATTAGAAAGAAAATGCAAATGTAACTTCAACTGATTGGGATATGGTAATAAAAATGAAAGAGCAAAAGAAATCCAGCCCCTTCATCTTTATCCCCAGTCAGCCATTAAGCGATTTCAAAGTAGGAAGTTTAGACGTTTTTCCTCTTGCCTTCTACCTTTTGCTTCAGCTAACAGCTGCGATTATGACCAGAAACTTTTCCATCTGACAAAGAATACGGCAAAGAGCACTCTGTTCTTCCCTCGTGTTTTATATTCTGACCAGAAAGTCAGCTATTCTCTCGGCGTTTCAAAGGGATTCAAGAGTCAAAGCAATCAATTACCTTCAAAAGCTTGCTGTTAATTATACAGACGCCTGAGTGTCACCAAGCCACGTGAATGAGGCGCCTTGGTGCAAAGCTAAAACCTGCGGGGTAATGCGCCTCCAGAATAAGGGTTGGGAAACGCTGGGAGGCTCCGCTTATGGAAGTAGGATATTCTCGTGATAAGACAACCTAGAGTAAAAATACCACTGTAGGGTATTTATACAAAAACGTATAACATTTATTCATTGGTATTTGGATTGTCATTCAGAGGCTTAAGCCAAAATGGGGTTAAAACGGCGTTGCTACAAGGAGGACGGGGGACACTCCTTTATTTTCTACACCATGACAGGTTTTGTCAGCCATATGTACACACAGTGCAGTTCCAGATGTTCATAGTAAGAAAGTAAGAGAAAGTGGCTGCACCTGTAGCAGCGACAGGAACACATCAGCTAGTCGGCGCTTGTATCTGCATCACCCGTGTTTCCACGCGTCAAAATTCCTCGATCGGATTGAAAAAGAAATAATCCAAATATATCGATCATATGGGCACAAAAAGCAATGGATCTGAACGTGACGGACGTTTACATGCAGGCTTAGTCAGAACACAGGCACCCTGACGTCCTCAAATCTCCCTAAAATACTTTTACTATCCTAAAAGAGGGCCGGGTGTGACTTCCAAATGAGTGTTACAAAAAAGTAAAATAAAAACTCGGTGAATAGAAGCGAGACTAAAGTAAATAATGCTGATTGTTAGGGTTAACTGATAAACAATACTGCTCAAAAATCAGAGAATATCAAAGAAGGAATATCGAACGCATAACCGTGCAACATATTCGCCACACAAGGCCTGACTGGAAGGCGACAGAGAAGCAAACAAGAGGAAGCCATGCCGCCCCTACCCCACCTGTTGCTGCTGCTCAGCTGGCTGAAAGAAACGTACTACCATTTTTCTTTGTTCACCAAAAGAGAGACAGGTTTGGCTGTTTTGAAATATTTCTGATCACACACAAACACACACACACACACACACACACACACACACAAAAACAGCCTCATGCTGTGTAAATAAAAGGAATAACAACCACGACGGGCACATTTTAATCAGCCGGCTGAGGGCTGGCTACACCAGCAGTTAGCTTAACCAATTAATCGGCTTGTTGTGAAATGAACAGTTGTTAAACATAACATTATTATTTTAATATTAAATATGCTCTATTATTTTAGCAGCATCTGGAGCCATTGTTGCTTAAAACGATGACACCGTGCGGTCCACCCTTTCACCCAGAGCATCTCGTACAGTGGAGCGAGTACGTTTTATCTCAAACGCCGGCCTACCCCGAGAATCCCCCGCTGACCCGTGACTCATTACGTTACTAAAACAATCACACGGCTCTTCTTTTCAACCGTGTTGATGGCGACTTTAAATGCCAGCATGAATAATTGACAGCGCCTCAGAACCATTTGAAAAAAAAAAAAAAAAAAGAAACGTCATCTTGGTGGACAACTGTGTTCAGGGATCACCTGGGCTTTAAAAGTCTCGCTCTAAACGAGGCGACGTTTATGCGCTGCGCAGCTTTATCTGTCCTGGCAGCACCAGGGGAGCTGCTGGGTTCTTTTTGACCAGTCAGCGTTTAGGAACCCCGGGCCGTGAAATGAGGCTCCATCTCATCTCGTGACTGATCATCTCCTCCATATTCATGATATCCGCGGGCACGTAAAAGCGCACGCTCACTCTTGTGATATTCATGAGAAACTGGGGACTGCAGACATGAGCGTCCATGTAAATCGTGAGCTGACTGGGTCCGTCTGTGGCACCCATCAACAAACAAGGCCCCTCTTTCACTCTGCCAGTGTCATTTTGTCCTCCGCCTGTCACAGCCCCGCGCAGACGGCACGCATCAAGGCAGGCGAGGGCGGCGCACGCCACCGCTGTCATGGTGTTGCTCCTGAGAGAAGGGGGAGAAGCCTTCAGGCACAACCTCTGCGGCTGGTGAAATTACACCGCGGTCAGGTGAAATCCAAGTCCGTCGAGCGCCGTCTCTTCTCTCTCCTCACCGACCCAGGTTTATCCCGGCCTCACGAAACCGAACTGAACGCAGTCGGGCCGTAACCGCCAATGATCTGAAGGCAGATAGGATTACTACTATCTGGCCTACCTAGAACGGCTCTTCGGGTATTTTGGCTTTTAATCGTCTCCGGTGGAGTTCCACAGGGCTGTGCTCTCGGTGCTGCTTATTTTCCTTTAACTCCCCCCCCCATATAATCTTTCAGGGTGATGTAAAGGCATCTTCCAATCCCTGCTTTGCTGATGACATCCAGCTCTTTTTCGCCTTGTGATTCGTAAAGGTTCAATCCCACATAAGGGTTCGAAATCCTGGCCGTCCAACAATTTCGTTAAGTTGCCCGAGCAGAAAACGGAAGTTATTTTTTTTTGTCAATTAAGATTGATGAAAACCTAAGGTGGTTTCTACAGACATTAAAGGAGCTATAAGAAGTAACATCGGTCCCCTCCATCAACAACGTCTTAGTCACGTTTTTCTCCTTTCAAACCTAGAGGTACGGTATTTACTTCCTGGTTCCTGAGCCAATCATATGAGGGTTCCCAGGGTTCCCAACACCCAAAAGCCACCATGGTGCGTTGTTGTTTGATCCACACGTCAACCAAGGTAAAAGCAAACAGAGCGCTATTCCATCCTACGTGGAGATGAAGACCAGCGCTAACGCCTTTAGCAAAGATTAATGTAATACTATTTTACTTGTCTTGGGAACATTTCTCTGGGTCGCCTGCAGCTTCTCTTAACTGCAGCTGCTAAGCTTTTGGCAAGATCCTCCAAACATGTCTGTGTCATCGCTCTGCACTGGCTCCCAACACAATACAGAAGAAGACTTTGAGGTTCTGGTTTAGACTTTTAAAGCGATGCAAGGTAATGGCGGTTCAAACGCTTCTGATTTGCGGCTGGAATGAACCACCAGGACTCTGAGATAAACCGATCTGCCCCCCCCCCCCCCCCAAAAAAACTTTAGGCCCTACGATCCCTTCACCTGCATTCTAAGAACATAATGAGAAGCAGAAATAACCTTTTTAGACTGAACGAACATCACTTTAAGATTTACGTCACTGCATTTAAGTTTAATACTTTCATTTTTTTTTTATTTTTTTTTTACTGGAGATGTACTGGTTATTCTTTTCCCGGTTGATACGGATCACAGGTTTGTTTTGGACCGATTCCTGTTTTTTTTCTTCAGATGACTACAAAACAAAAAGAGAAAAGAGGATCTTAGACAGAGGTTGTAGAGTTAAATCAATCAAAAAATAAATGGTTTTACACGCTTATACTGGTTTATTACCTAAAACCCGTTTCCTTAAACTTTATCTGATTTTTGTTAAACCCAAAACAAAAGGAGTCATCAGCGAATGGCTTCGTCTGATAAAAGGATTTTAGGCAATTGTCGAGAGCCCTGCGGTCTTCAAGATGTGTGCGGTTTAAGCTCGGCACCACGCGTCTCCGTTAGAGACTCTTACTTTGCGGCTAAAACAGAAAGTAGTTCCTGAGATGCTCTGTTAGGGTGCGCTCCTTTTGCCTCGGACGCCGGAACTAACGAGTCGCGGGTTACGTCACCTCCGCCTTTTTGCGTTCCAGTTTCCCTTGGAGCTTTTCGGGAGGAAAAAAAAAAAAAACAAACATGGACGCCCGCTGTGTTGTTATAACAATAACAATGACAATAACGCCGTTCTAGGTGGTATTTTGTGCAAATGAACAGAGCTGAAACGTCCCGTCTGATGAACACTGAAAAGCAGCACCTGTACGACTGACTTAACGTTACATAAATAACAGAGAGCTGCTCCAAACAGCCAAAGTATTACTTGATGTTGAGTAGCGGCCATCATGAATACATAAGTCAGGTATCATCCTGTTTCCGACTCGTAATACCGACTTTGGGGGGGCGTTCCGGTTAGATTTCTCAACCCGGAGGTCGAGAATTCCGACCAGCGAGGACAAACGATGATAAGCGTTGGAAATCTGCTTGCGAGATCCCTCTTTGTCCCAAATCAAAGAGCTAGTTCACCCGTTTTTCTGTTTGTTTTTGGTTTTTGTTTTGCCTTTGCTCATCTCTGGCTTGACATTTCAAACACTCCTGACTGACTAACCCAGAAATGGATTATTGTAGACTGAGCAGAGATTTGTTTAAAAACAACCTAGGAACGGGGTGGGATTTTCAGCTTTTCCAAAAGTGTTGCTAAAGGGCCGTGGCACCAAACCGAGCTTTCTTGCTTGATCAAGAAGGAGCGCACAGAGATGCTGCGAACCACAGCGGCTGCTATGAGAAAATCTACCGGCCCCTTCTGTTCCCTCAGATCGTATCTGGACGAGTCTGCAACACAAACCAAGGACTCGGTCACAGCATCACATACTGGGCAAACAACACTTCACTTCAGAGCAATGTCCTGGCTCCTCTTGTGAACCCTTTTCTAATCAATACATTCCTGGGACCACCAAACCCATACAGGCCCCTCATTAGAGATGGCATTGGGGGGGGGGCGATCTGAAGCCCGGCGAGGATGTTTATCTCATGTTTTTTTTTTGTTTGTTTGTTTGTTTTGTGGTTTTGTTGTTTTCCGTGTGTTCGCGCAGTAGTACGATCGATACTGGCACGGTGGCAACCCTCCAGCACCGTGAGCCGTGCCGAGCAGCGCCCACACGTTCGCAGAAGCGAGCCTGCGGGCGCTGCTCGGCTCCGAAAAACCACAGCGGCTTGCCCCCGTCGGCGTTTTCTGGTCCCCGGAGGGAAGGTGATCAGAAATGTCATCTGGCTACCGGAGGAGAAAACCCAGACAATACCGCAAAGCTCGACGCGCAGAGATGGAGCGCGGCTCTGACAAAACCGGTTACGTTTCGATGAAAAAGAAGACGAAGAAGAAAGAGAAGACGAAGAAGAAGAAGAAGAAGAAGGAAAAAAAAACAAGGCGTAAAGAAAGTTTCCAGACTTGAAGCACCGGATGAAAACAAAGTCACCATCACACCGAGAGGACAGCTCTGTGACGTCTGCCTCAGCTGCGAGAAGACGAGTTGAGTTTTCTGTCGTCGTTTTCACTACGGAGCTCAAAGAGTCATGGGTGTCCATGTTCAGGACAACACAAACCAAAAGGATAA